>PVIJ01001569.1:0-192974 GCA_004024925.1 Scalopus aquaticus
ACAATATATCTGATAAAGGACTGATAACAAAAATTTACAAGGAACTCACACAACTCAACAAAAACAAAGCCAATAACCCAATCAAAAAATGGGCAGAAGAGCTCAAAAGGCACTTCTCCAAAGAAGAAAAGCAAATGGCCAACAGATACATGAAAAAATGCTCAACATCACTTATAATCAAGGAAATGCAAATCAAAACTTTCTCTTATCTTACCCAGGGATTTCATGCCATTTTAAATTACCCATTTCAGTGCCTATTTCCCAATTCCATAATCATTGGGTTGGTTGTTTATTTGAACACTTGAAGTTACCTAATGGAAATTATTTCCCACCTAGAAAAATTAACCAGGGATTCAAAGCACTCATCTTGTGTGTGAAGGATATAAAGACTGTCTCACGAGCAACGACAAACTAGTAACAAGATGTCATCTGTATCAGTAACTGGTGACTAACAAGCGTCTCTGTGAATCATGTGACAGCTGATTTTAAACTTGTGGTTTTATCCTCAGTTGGGGTCTGGTGCCAAGATGACTTTGGTTAAGCCAATAAGCTGGTAATCAAGCAGATGTGACTTTGTCACCAAAGATTAAGATGACTATGGAACAAGTAAACCAAATGCTATAAGCTTTAACACCACTACAAAAGAACATAGAAAAACCGTTTTCCTAAAAGTTATACTTTTACTGCCCTTCTTGTCAATGTAAAGTATGATTTTCCTACATACCTGGTGATCCTTACTATTCCTTTGGAAAGAGGGAATTCATGTGAGTTATGGTGATTAAAGAACTTCAGACAAGGAGGTGGTTAGTTTTGTCTTTTCATAATAGACCAATACACCTGGTCATGCATCAGCCTATTTTATGTATAAACCGCCTCCAATATATTTAAATGAGTGTTGCATGTATCCACATATTTGAGCTGTGTGAAGAAGCCTAAGGGATGTATTATAGGGCAGTCTTTACCTGTGAGATGATCTGACAGAAGAAAAATCAAGTTAAATACATGTGGTCATGTTCATATGACTATACCTAAACCTTTAGGAAAGGAAAAGGGTGCATCAGAACCATTGTGTGCAAGTTGCAACCAAGTGTGCAATGATATTTTGAAAAATTCTATTTCTCCATTTTCTATCACAAGAATGAGAAAGCTTTTATGAGTAAAGTAGATTTTTGAGCTAAGTATTGAAGACAGTTTAGAAATGACTATAGATGGGAGTGAGGACAAAGGTCAGGTCTTGGAGCAGCAGGTAAGAAAAACAGAAATAGAGCAATAGTTAGTTACAGGAATGGAAATGTTGATAAATGATAGTTTTAATATTTCAAGTTAAAGCTTTTATGATAAAAAGGAAATTCCTCCATTTAAAATTTTTGTAGCCACCTTTCAAAATTATGAGCATCTTGGAATATTAGCGGGAACAACTTGCCATGTGGAAAAGTAATTTAGGCATTTAGAGCATTTTTCAGAAAAGACTGATATGATCCTAGCAATGGAAGCCAGTAGTAGCATTTAGATGAGCATATCTGTAAGAAGAGGAGCTTAGGGCCTCCCTGGTGGCCCAAGGGGTTAAGTCTCAACACTTGAAGCTATCCTCAGCCACTGAAGCACAAGTTCAATCCCTGGCCAGGGAGTTGACCCACTTATGGTGCACCAGACATCTTCCGCCTCACCCGCTGCTCCCCTCAGCAGTGTACTTCATTAGATCTGCCTGTTCTGCTCCCCACTCTGTCTCTGGTGAACCCTCTCCACCCACACCTCTGGCCTACACCCCAGTTCTTATATGCATAAATAAATAAATCTTTTTTCAAAAAAAAGAGGGGTTTAAATGTGAATGATGAGGCAAGAAACAATAATTAGGACCAATGATAATCAGATCCCAGATTAGAAATGCAGCTAAAACAATATAGAATGACAAGTAATAGAATAATGTCAGAGTTTTTTTTAGGGAATAGACACTATGAGAGAATGGAATCAGCTGAAGCCTGCTATTACTGAATTTTCTGGCAACAGGAAAGACTGCTGCTTAGAATAGAAGACTGACTCTCTACAGTTAACAAAATGAAGGATTTATCCCTCTTTTCCTTCTTCTCCCCAATACCTTTGGAAGCGGATTTGATTCTGTTTTTAAATAAAATAAGGCATATACAATTAAATGAGAAAATAAATCCCATTTTGTATTGATTCAAAGGGACTTGAATTTTTATAATGCCTTAAGCTTATTATTAAAAACATTGACAGGAATGAGTAGATAGAATGAGTAGATAGAACAATATTTAAAAATTACTGGGTATCTTTGATCTTGGATTCTATGCAAAGGGCTTTACATATCTTTTCCTAGATATTTAATCAGTATTCTCTATAGGGTCATCTCTTTCTCTGCTTTAAATAAAGACACTTTATGCATATTTTGTATAATATTGCTGAGCAGTTAAATTGTATGAAGAAAGAAATGACTCAGGGAAAAACCTAGTGTAAAATGGTAGCCACCTGAGTCTAGAGGTGTTTGGAGAAATTAAGGAAGTCAGGGTTTCTTCTGGATAAGTTTATCATTAAGGTATGTTGGTGAATAGCTAGCTAGCAACTTTATTTTATTTTTAACAAAAGATCCTCCAAAAGGAGATCTTCATGCTGTTAGAACTGGAAAGTTCTGTAGATATGTGTGGTTGAATTTTAAAAGAAATATTAGGGCAGAAAGACTAATATTTTGTATCATTGCTACAGTTCTGAAGCATCACTGCAATGACTTTAATCTACTACAGGTTTCATGGGAGCAATGAGCAAATTTTGTGGAAAATCGGCGTCTTGGCAATTTTCGAACAAATACAAGATAATCTGAAATAAGACTCTTATGTCTGTATTTCAGTGGAAAAGCCAGGCCTTTGTCTTGAGACATCTTGATAGTGAAGATTCACTACTCCCAAAGGAATTTTATTTTGAAGCCTCACACCCTTATTTCAGCACATATGTGTGTAGGTCACTCTGCACATTCCCCAAAGAACATTACATTGAAATCCCTAAAGATGCATTTTCTCTAAGATCCTTCACATCAAGATTGAAGATAGTTACTCCAGAAAAGAAATGCGATTGTATGAATTTCACTGTGTTCTCGAGCCCTTTGGGGGTCTCACGATGTAGTGCATAGGATAAAATAAGACAGCAATTCCAAGTCACAGTAAGTAAGACATATTTGCCATCTTTTAAAATAAATAGAACCACGGTTGCCAAGCACTATTGGACATAGCTGCTGAAAAAAATCTGAATCTCTCAACTTTTTGCTCAATATTACATTTATTCTGCTTTAAGTAATAGAACTTAAGTAATAAAATTGAATTGGAATTTCTAAAAGTGCTAAGTGTAATCAAAAAGATTTCATCTACTCTAGGTATATCATACCTTGTATTATATTAGTATTTGTAGAGGAGATTTTATATACTACTCTCTTTATGTAACGTAACAAAAAATAATGGTAACAGATGTGACCACGGGAAATTCCCCAAAGGGAAGGTTTCAGAGGAATAGGTATTTAGTGAACTATTCTATCAATACATTCTGTATTAGAATCAATGGAACAAAAATACAAGGAAACATTTTAAAAATAATATGTTGAGAATTACAGTGCCTCTTTATACAATATGCCCTGTATATTTCAGTCAAAAATAAAATCCTAAACTCCGAATACCCAAAACTATAAGTAGCACCCAAAACAGGAATGGCTAGCTAGAAAACATCTAAAAAATCAAATCAAGCATTTTTAATATTTATCACTAGGAGGAAAAGTTCTAAGTTCTTCATTGTGAGGCATCCCACCACATTTTCAATGATATTTTCCATCGTGCTTTCAAGTTCGAATTCAAATATACCATATGTAAGCACACAGCTTAGGATTTGGAAATGTAGAGAAGCAGAAGTTCACAAATGGTTGTGAGAGTGGAATATCATTTGGCATTTGCATGAAATGTTTTCCCTCAGTGTAGTTTCAAAGCCACTACCTTGTTTTATTTTAACAACATTCCCACATTATGGGTAAATTTGGCCTTTAGATTTATTCATATTTTACTGTAGAAAATGAGCCTGCTATGTGGCCAAGGAGAACAATATAGAATTTATATTCAGACCCCAACTCTACACCTTGATGCTTTTTCCAATAAGGCTTGATGCTGTTCAGAGTGCGATTAGGATGAACTTCATCAAAAAGTTAGAAGTGACTCTGTAACAAAGAAATTATTTTAGAAGGAAAGAGAGACAGAGGACTTGAGAGTTGAAGATCATGCAGTTTTATAATCCATGGGGTCTATTTGGTCAGCATTTGTATCTACCCCACCATGTATGCTTTGTAGTAATAACATATTTTTCACACAGTATTTTAAAATACACATTACATGCTATCAAAAATATTACCACAAATCTCAAGAAAGAAGCTAAATTGCAATAGATCATGATACAAATTCCTCCTGACTCTTATTTATCTTCATTGTTTCCCCCCTAAATTACTATTTTCATCACTTCCATCCAGGAGGTAACATTTGATGAAATGAAGTGACTATATTTGTCTATATATCCCCTATATCCACAAAAACATTCTCCACAAATGCCAATGATTTCTTCATGACTACATGTGAATTCTGAATAAATGATGGTCTCTGTACCAGTTAATACAGACACCATGCATATAGTTCCTTCCTAGGAATTTTTGTTGAAGATCTTTTTGATTTCTCTAGAGGGAAAAATGACCTATGCATTAACATTTTTAATCTAAAAAAATTGGTAAGGCAGTCATATAGCTTATCAATTTTTAAAAGATATGTTGTTGCTTTTTGGTATGAGTATGTAATCTCTAATGAGTTAAACTCAATTTCAATTGGCAACGCATATTTATTTCTAAAATGTCAACTCCTTACTTGAATTTCTGAAAATTATTTTGTTACCGAAAAATACTTCCTTCACCGATCATTGACTTACTGAATTTTCCAAATTTTAAAAGTAATTCAAGCAAGTTAAAACTAAATAACAAACAGTGGACTTTGTAATTCAGGTTTAAGTCTCCTTTCAAAATTGTTTCACATAGTAAGATTTTAAGTACTTAAAAATCAGGAATGGTGTTAATAAATCTGTTACTCTTCCAGCATCATTGATTATAATTCTAGACAAATAATTGATGTTCTACAAATATCTGATTGTTTGAAACAAATGCTTGTATTATCTTCCTCTTCCTTACCCTCTTAATGATTTATTTTTGCCAAAGCCCACTTATGGGAAGTTATTCCAATGTTTGTCAATTAAAACATTTAATAACTAAATATTGAGTTTAATGGGGAAGGCGAAGTTTATAACTGGCCAATAGGAATATGTGATTAATTCTGAAATAATGAAATAGTGCAGGAGTAGCGGTAACAGTCAGTTTTATGTTTGCAAGGAAATGATGAGTGGAAAATTAGTGCTATCTGACTAAATATCAATGCTCCTGGAAGGTGATATAATAGCTTTAAACTGAAAAAAAAAAATTACAGGGGAAATCAAAGCTGACACAGTGAAACTGCATAGAAAGAAGAGTAGAATAATGACAATGGCGAGCTGCTAATGGAGTTAATGAGGCGTGACATGATGGAACTAAAGATCTCATGTCTTCGAAAACAACTAGTTAATTTAGCTGACTAATTTGCTTACTTTTCTACTTAATCTCTTAGAGACGCCCTGGTGGTCCCCTTCTATTATGCTTTATACCATTTCTCAGAGAACTCTCAAAAGAATACTTAAAATCAGAAGGATATACTTGAAAAGAGACAAATGTTAGAAATAAAGCCTTTAGCACATTTACTAAAGTGATGATTATCTAACTCCAAAACAAATCCAAAGTTGTTTCTCTCAATGAGAAAATATGAAAGAAAAATGAAAATAAAAAGTAAAATGGGTACCTCTAGCTGAGAAAATGTAATAATTTGCATTTTTGTTAAGAGAAGAAAACTTAATATCTGCCATCTTAAAAGTGTGCATTTGAGCTATATTTTCATTGTTGAAGTATTCCTGAACTCCTGTGTTGGTTGTAAAGAGACTCATCAATAGCTTTTTTTCACATTCTTCTGTCTTAAAAATAGTAGGAAATGGGTGCAGAAAGGGCTATCAGAGAACACTAATGAAAGACCTTTGAACCCTGCCAAGCAAACTCTTTAAAATGGCAGAAGAATTGGGCCTCCCTGGTGGCACAGTGGTTGAGCGCTGCACTGTGGGGCTGTCGGCAGCGCGCGATAAAAAAAAAAAAAAAAAAAAAAATGGCAGAAGATTTTTTTTTACGGTAGCAGTCCGTGCACTTCTCTGAAAGCTGATTTAACTTGGCTAGATGATAGACATCTCTCTTGGTGAGCCAAAGGGTCTCAAACAACAAGAGATGTTTTATCTTGGTTAAGCTGATAATTTGCCCTACTTAAGCAAGCAATGCAAATTTCCGTGCAAATGCTCTGTGCTCATTAGCTCATAATTAGGGTAATAAATCTGGAATCACCAAACAGATCAGTGAAAACATCATAGGGCTGTAAATTGGAAAATGAGCTTATCCTATCCTGTAGGAACCAGGAGAAAGTTGGCAGAAATCTATTCAAACTCTGGATGCAACTTCTGAATATGATGCTACATGTAATTATCATAAATTTAACCCCTAGAATGAAAAGGAAGAAACAAAGGCCAGGGGACATGAAGACACTTGAGCAGTCCGTGTGAAAATCAAAACTTTTAAATGCATTTCTTAAAGTTAATAATATCTTAAAGTTAATAATATCTTAAAGTTAATAATATCTATAATTCTAAAACATGTTCATGAATCTGTAAGTGGTTCCTTCACACAAATTTTCATACATGAACATTTTTGCAAGTAAGCATTTACTATGCTGCTGGGGGAAACCAGTGGCCTGCAGGTACTGAGCAATTAGTCAAAATTCACATAGTGAGTCAAAATAACATGTCAAGGAGAAAGCCCAGAAGAGGATTCTGCAAAGCACAAAGTTCACACTCCTCCTGCCTTTGGTATACAGAATGCTGGGGTGGATAGAGTACTTGAACTACTCTAGAGACAAAAGAGAACTGCAATGTCATGAAAAATCAAGCAATTTTGCTTTTTTTCTAAATGCAAAATTGTTAATTCTATGTAGCTACTTGTGCAAATCGTTTGCGATGGTTTGCAAATTGTTTACAAATAATACTTCCTTTTCCCTCAAGATTCATATTAACTGATACCAGCCTAAATTCATGCCTGTACATGCTATGTATTTTCTGTTCATTTCTGAGCTCCACCCAGCTTGTTAATTTTCCTCATCACTCAAGATTTAGAAAAACTTGATTCATGTCAGTACCACACCATGGAGATTGACTAAAGTTAACTTCAAGATTAGGGTAAACATGACCTCTCTATAGAAGAACCCAAGATTCTATGTGTTTGTCCTAATCCAGGTGAGACTTAAGCATACAGAAGTGAATTTCTTTGTAGTGTGTGTTACTGCTGAGAATATGTTTCTTCTTGCTCAAAAAGTGGTATGTTGAGACCCTAAACCTTTTCAATCTTAGCAGAAGAGACAGGAATCTCCAGTTATCTATTTACTACAAGTATTTGGGACTAAAATATAGACTTTTTGCTATGATGAAACTATTAAGAATTTAGAAATATATGTCCTCTATTTGAAAAGGACAGAGAATTTAAAAAGCCAAGTAAAGCAAATATGGTATCTATTTATAGTTTATCCTTAGAGGTTAAGCTTCTGAAGAAAAGATCATGGTGGAATCTGGGTGTCTTTTAATAGGTCAGCAGGAAGACACTTATTAGGTAATATTAGCTAAAAGACCAAGTGAGCATAGTATTTTTATTTTTGGATTAAAATTTTAAAATTTTTTAGTAGTCTGACTGCAATTAAAACTATACACTTACACACACAATTCAGTCATTGTTCATGAATCATGAGAACTTGAATTTTCATCCTTCTGTTACCTTTAAAACAATCAATTTATTTCTTTGCTCCCTTCCCCATTCTTTAATCTGTCATATACATAACCACTTAACCACTTCTCCGATCCATTTCCCATATGGAATATTTAGCACTAAATTACAGTTTACCAATATATCTACCCTCAGTTTCTTGACCTTTTGTCATAGTCAAATTATTATAAAATGTAATGAATGTTCATCTATAGCCAAGAAGTCTCCCAAACTTGGTTTAATAACTACCAGTTTTTTAAGTTAGTAGACGTACCTTGCCATTTTCCTAAAAGAAAAAAAAAAAAACTGACAACAGCTGCAAGCAGCATATCACCTGGTAAATTCCATAAGCACCATCCGGGGCTTCAGTCCCTATAGATACTTAACTAGAATGAGAGACACAATATTTTCCCCAGAATTTAGATAAAGAGAAACTGCCTTTAAATACTGCAGACTAAATCATAAACACAAGAAACAAAAGTATAAAGATGAAAGAAATGGGTTAGAAGTTTTGCAGGTTGCTAAGGGGAAAGAAATAAAAGGAAAACAGGAAGGAAAAAAGATTAAGGGCAAGTCTAGAACATAGCAAGATAGTCTGAAGTTTCTAACTTGAGGACTTGTAATTTCAGTACATTTCGGTTTGTCACATTCCGGGGAGAGAAGCCCTCTTCTTGGGATATATTTAGCACAACTCAATAGCACATCCCTAAGAAATTCTGACCACACTCCTCTCCCATTCCAAGTAGTGTTACTTGAACAAAACAAGGGACTAAATCCTGAAAATACGCCCTCCTGTCCTCCAGTGCCTACATCCATCCCTAAAAACTTTTCCTATGACTTACTGTGTATACGACAGAGAACATCCTCGGTTTTCATTGTGTACTAAGATACTTGATAGTTACTCTGGGCAATATGGATGATCCTTAGGTGTCTTAAAATTCATCAGTGGCGCACTGGGTCGCCTCTTCATTGCTACTTAAGACAGAACATACTAAATAGACAAAATCATTTTAGTAAACAAAAATGAAGTACACCAAATATTTCTTTATATCTTAACCCCAATCTGTCCTTTTTTCTCCTTTTGGAATCTCAACAAGAAAATTCTCTGCTCCTCCTACTTGTTTTTATACTTTTCTGATTGTCTCACCAATATGCTGCTTTCTTCTGGTAGAGTTGCATTTTAACACCGGCATCCAGTTTTGTAAGGTGAGGCTTTGTCCCTAAGACATTTCAGTTACTACACCTTGTTTACTCAAGAGAGAGATTTTGAAAGTAAACTGCATTAAGTCGAAATGGAGGAAGTGGCCATGGTGGGTGACTTGTTCTTATCCCCAAGCTTTCACATGGATGCCGTGCAAGAGGTTGTCCCAGTGGCAGCTGCTGCACACCCATTTCCAGGAGGTGTTAAATGGAAAATTTGGAATTGGTTTGAATACTTCCAGACAAAATTCTGAGACATAAGATTCCTGGTGAATAAGTAAGGTTTTATTCTGTTTCTAAACCAGGCCTCGCCTCCCTTCTCACCTGAGCAATTGTACCCACTGTCCCTCAGATTCTGAAGCAGCTAGGGAAGACTGAAACACACATGTCTCCCATAAGGATGCCGACATATTGGCCATGAGTTAGCGCAAGGGAGAGCAATTTTCTTTTTCTTTTAACAATTATAGACTAGGCCCGCCCTGATGGGACAGGGGTTAAAGTCTCAATGCTATCAAGCAATCACCAGCCACTGCAGCACGAGTTCAGTCCCCAGCCAGGGAGCTTCCCACATGACACAGCAGACCTCTCTGGTCTCACCCGATGCTCCCCTCAGCAGTGTATTTCAGTCAATCTGCCTTTTCTACTCCCCACTCTGTCTCTGGTGAATCCTCTCACACACCTCACACACCTCTGGCCTACACCCCAATTCTTGTATGCATAAATAACTAAAAATAAATCTTTAAAAACCAATTATAGAATAAAATGCTTACAGACCATTTAAAAAATTCAACATGAATACTGTCTCTCTCTCTCTCTCTCTCTCTCTCTCTCTCTCTCTCTCTCTCTCTCTCTGTGTGTGTGTGTGTGTGTGTGTGTGTGTGTGTGTGTGTGTATTCACTCAACTTAGCTTAAATGTAGACTTAGTGTCAGTGACAAATTTGGAGCCACTCCTTAGTTACTAACTTGCTAAAGTTTGTCAAAAGACAGGGTGATTGTCTAATTGCATCCTGACAATAGGTCTAACACATGGAAAGTTGAGAATTTTGCAAATCTGAGTCACGAGTTGCTCATTACTGTCCTGGAATCTGATCCTCAAGCCATTCAGAAACCCAGAACAATTAGTTGCTGAATTTCTATAAAGGAGGAATTTCTTCGAATAAGGATAGGGAGCTTCAAACTTGAGTCATATGAAGAGTAGTCATTGAGGATGTAAACCCAACACTTAATTTTTAACATGAGAGCAAATGCCGAGATTATCTAATTCAGCCTCCCAGATTTTATAGAAAAGGAACCAGACCAGTTACATTACTTCTCAAGGCAAATATTTAGTGGGAGTTAAATTGTTTCAGTTTGATTACTAAACCCAGCATTTTTCAGTTGTGAGGCATTAAATATTTTACTTTACCTCTCTTTGCCATAGTTTTCTGTCTACACTAATGGGACAATTTTGTGGATACTGCCTCACAAGGAATAGAGAAATCTAGCCATACATAGAAGTCTCTTAAATTAGATATGAACAATTTGCATTCAATAAATGTTAAAGCTCTGCAATTCTTCCATATGAAGCATTAAATATTTCCTCATGACTTTTACAATAATTTCAAACATACAGAAATCCATTTATATACATTCCTGGAAGAGATACCATTTCTATGAGTTTTAGAATTAAAATACAAAACATTTTCAATATTCTTGTTTGAAATTTAATGGGCCTTTATTATGAACTTGGGTCAGACTTGAAAACATGTAGTAACTCAACATGTTGGACAAGCATTTCGGGTCTGGTAAGCTTAGAGGAATGGGAAAAAGGAAGTGGAATAACCTCTCCATACAGAGATAACACCTCCCCACCCTGCTCATAACTCAGACAGTTCCGTACTTTGTAGAAGGGAGGGATAAAAGGAAAAGATAAGGAAAGTTAGGCCCATGTAACTCTGCCTGTCTTAAAATTTCTATTACCATGAGGATCTTCCTTTCTCTTTCTAACTCTATCAGTCAAGGTCAAGCTCTTTGTGAAAATTCCTCAAAGTCCCCAGCCCCATTGTTACCTTTTGGTCTCACAAAATTCTCACATTCATTGTCACTCCGTTCATTTGGAAGCCATACGCTTAGCTATTAATTCCAAGCTACACTCTGATAACTTCCCAACCACTTTAAGGTTTTGCTAGTTTTCTGTGTTAATATTTTGTTACTCAACCGGAGGTTAAGTTACTTGAAGTTCTTAGATGGTACCCCCTACCCCCCGCCTTTTTTAAAAATGGATTGACCAAAGGAAGAAAAAGACAATGAAGTAAAAGAAAGTAAAGCACTGTAGTTTGGAAGAATTTACCAGAACAACTCAAATGCCAGCTTTGCTCCACAAACCCCACCCCAAAACTAAGCAGGACTGAAATGGACAAAGTAAAGCCATAACAAAGCTCAGTAAATATTTAGCTTGTCTTGGACTATTGCAATAGATTCCTAAGTAATCTTTTTTGCTTCCAGTCTCTCCTGTCCTGTGTATTTTCTACACCACTGCTCAAAGGATCTTACCTACCGTAGACACTCAATTACTGGGGTTTAAGTTAATTTATAAGCATGTATTTTGTGTCAGGAAAAACAGTTGCCTTGGTGATTCGAGGGATTATATCAATGTTATTCTGTAAGTGAAAGGGCACTATGCTGGCAATTTAAAGAGTAAGAAACAAGGTAGAAAACAAGGTTTTGAGATAAATACGCAGGTTATTTCTAAACCCGTAAGAGTGACTGCTATCTACTCTCTCTCAGCAATCATGGCCAAATAATCATTCTTTATATACAGTTCTCCATATGCAACATAAATGTGATTCTTCTTTGTCCCACTGGGATAATGCTGATGTTAGAAACTGTAGTTCAGGGAATAATATACATTTTATAGATTTAATCATTCAATCAACAAGTGGACATTCAGTGCCTACTACATTCCATACATCAAGACTGATAAAATACTTCAGAAATAAAACAAATACTAGGAGGTCATGAGAATGTTGCTTTTGTTAACTGTGACAAGATAAACACTTATGGGTAAAATCATACCTTTTGAGCCTGTCAGGCTCAAAAGCAGCAAACAAATGTCACATGGGAATAAGGAAAATTTGAGAAAAGTTTAATATCCCTTTTATGAGCTAAGTAGAGGGAAACTACAGGGCTAGGGGGTACACTAGTATGAGAGCAAGGGGGTGCACTAGCATGGGGGGCTCTGCCCAAGACTTAGGCCTGAGGGAAGGGGGTGTTACAGGAATGTGGAGACAGAAAGGGTTTTGTGAAAAGATGGCTGGATAGAGGTGACACCTGTGAACCCATGGGACTGGGGCCTGAGGCTCACATATCCCCTCACTGTCAGCACCTCCTGCTATGCCTATCCAGTGTGAGGCCCTCCTGGGGTCCACACATTTTAGCTTCACAAGCCACAGGGCAGTACAGAGAATGAAGCACAGGTCCAGAGATAATATTACTCAGCACCCCCTTAAAATGCCCCATCATCTCGGTAGTCAGCATGGACTGGTCAAACGGTGCAAACTGTGGATGAATGTGTGATGTGGAACCATTTTTAAACCAGCACAATCATATCTTGAGATTCCTACAGTACAGTGTCAGAAGCTGTCAAGATCGATGCTGCCTAAAGACAGTAGAAAATTAACAAAGCAAGAAGAAAAAGATCAATTCAGACCTGGATTGGCTGTGTAAAACTCACTACTAATCTCAGCCATCTGTATTAATTGCTTACCACTTATGCCCAATTTCCATGCAGCACAATATTATGTATCATTAAACAGGTGTCAAATTAACTTCACACTACTAACTTTGCAATGTTAACTTTATATAACTAGCGCAGGTCAACTTTGGACAGTTTTTCTAGGTTTTGATTCATGGTCTCTCTTTTAACTCAAAGGAAATTTTGGTTTCAGTGATATTCTACCCAATCATGTGGTCTCCAAAGATCCAGGAAATGAAAAAATGATGGCAGATCCTCTAGTAGTAATATTACTTAATTAAGTACTGCTTCAAACCCAACCAAAGTCCAGGATTGGGTTATCAACTAATTCCAGCCATGCTATAAAGCAGAGAAAAGCTCATGCCAGAACCTTTATAGCTCTTAAGTCATAGGACTCAGTATGCTGTGAACTGCCACAGGGAGGACCAGCTGGGCAAGGGGTGTGCTATCTTTAGCAAGTATATCCTGATCACTAAAATACATTCCATTTTTGCACTTGAACTAATTCTTGATTATAGCATAAAACTGGAGACGAACTGATCTACCCTCAAACACCACTGATTAAAGTTATCACGATGTGTTAGGATTACATATTTGCATTTCCAGTAATGAATCAGAGCTCTTATTACTGAGTTTATGCATTTATTCTTAAGATTCATAAAAATTTTTCCTTTGTCTTGATTCGTGGAGAATAGATATAGTCTGCAAATTCTAGATTCTTTAGACTGCCAGACAAAGGGTTCCCTGAAAAATGCAAGTAGTTCTAAAATGGTACAGTTTAATTATATCAAAAAATCACATTTCAGCAGTGGACCTAATACTATAATTAAGTAGGTTCAAGGTACAATATGGCATGCATTTAAAGGATTAATTTACTTTAAAGAGATGTTCCCTTTGATCCTAGCAAATAGTCAAGTTACTTTTGCCTCACTTCTAGTTATAGATCTATACTCAGAAATTTAAGAGTGAGCATATACGAGATGACCATATTTCATGGCTTTCAAAATATCAATATCATCAGGGTTTCCAGCCCTTACTGGCAGTTCATTTCCAGAGTCACGGGCCCCTCACAGTCACAGTTCCTCATTGTAGGCTTCCACTGCTGATAAGAGGGGAGAACGGTTATATTAAGACCCAGTGTGCACCATGATGGAAGGCGACTTGGTGAATCCTTGTGTGCTGATCTGTTATTGGCCTTTAGATAATTTGCCACAGTTGTACAGAGAGAGCAGCTACACTAATCACTTGAATGTCAACAGGCATTAACTGACTCTCCATGGTAAACAAATGATGGAATCGAAACAGTTTGGGAGTAGTTTTTACGGAGTCGGGATATCTACTAAATAATAAAATAAAAAGTTTAGCTGCCCTATAGTGTTTGCCTAATTCCTACTACATAATTCAAACCATTTGGTTTTTTAATTCTTTAGACAACTCTGTGAGGTAGAAAGTTTACCCACTACATAGATGAGACAAAGAGATTAATGGAAACAGCGCAACTACCCATAATCACTCAGCATAAGTAGGAGGGGAGCCTGCATTGGAGACCGTATCTATCTAGTTCTAAAGCTCATATCTTTTTCACTTTCTTAGTAATGTCGTTTAGAATTCCAGTTACAGCTAGATTTTTTCTCCTTGGAGATTCCTCCATTACCTGGTACACATAAACCCACAGCTTATCTCTGACTCTTCTCCTGCCCTCTACTCCATCTCAAACATCTGACTCACAGTAATCTTCCTGAAACAGCAGGACATGAGATTAGTGAAGCAGCAGTCCTATTATGTCACTTGGGACAATGACCTATGGACTGTGGTCAGTAGATTACAGGCTGGAAAAGTCACATTTTGGAGGGTGACAGATGATGATTAATATAAAGTCTTTTATCAAGACCAATTTTAAGAAATGTCAGAATGTCCAGTCATACAGGTTTTATAAGAAACTTGCTGGCAAAACCATTATCTTTTTCTCAAACATTTTTTTAAAGTAATCTTGCATCAGAACAGTATGTAAGTTTCAGCTATGAATCTTTATGAATCAAAGTGCGTACATATGTATATACTATATTTACATATACATACACACACACCCATATATATATACATGTAGAAAGAAAGAGAGAGAGAGAGAGAGAAAAACACTAAGTTCACCACCAAAAATCCAATTCTGTTCTTCACCACAAAGTTAACCCCTTTTCTATCTGATTGACTCACTCTTCTTCTCCCTTCCCTTCTGGTAAACATAATTTCATCTTTTAGTCTAAATGGCAATTTTAATTTTATTTTGTTCATTTGTTTTGTTTCTTTATGGTCCTCTGTCACCCAGTGTTCTGGGAGGACTGTCAGGAGTTAACGATTACAGATTTCTCCTTTCCAAGGCTGCTCTCACACTGTGCTATAGATCCCACCGCTTCCAAATTCCTTAAGAAACTTGTTAACACATGTTCTACCTTCATCACTAGAATCTTCAGCTTCTTCTTCATTCCTTTTTTTTTCTGTCCTCAAACTTTACCAAAAAAAAAAAACTTTTAGTTTGCCTTGCTGTCCTCTCTAGCTACCGCCTTACTCCTCTCATTTTCATTAACAAGCTTTTTAAACAAATGGTCTCAATCCTCTGCTGTCATGTTTCATAGAGTCTCCCTTCAGCCTCTCGTGTTTTACCTTCCACCCCAGACACTTTGTGGATGGCAGTGTGTCTCTCTTGCCAAATACATCTGAAAGAAAGTTGTTTTTCTTGGTATCTCTGTGGCATATTTTAATTGCCCACTCCTTGAACATGTTCTTCATTCTTGGTTCTTGTATCTTTTCTACAACTTTAAGTGGCTTCCTTTCTTAGTCTCCTTTTTGTATTTTTATTTATTTTCTTCTATTTTAGGGATTTGTTGTAGTTGTGACTTAAGTGTATTAATTTTAGCAGCTTTATTGAGATATAACTTGTGAGGTAAATGAAAAATAATTAAAATGTACAGGCATATTTTTTGAGATAGCTTTACATCCGTGAAACTGTTGTCACAATCAAGATAATGAACCTGTCCATCATCCCCAAAAGTTTTTTCATGGCCTCTTATAGTCACTCTCTCTACCAAGTCCTTTAATCACCCCTGACTTCATTCCTAAGCAGCCAATTCTTTGGTTTCTGCCACTGTAGATTTGTTTTCATTTTGTAAATTTGTAAAATGATAAAATGGTCCCAATTTTTGGCCTGGCTTTTTTCACTAAGTATAATGATTTTGAATTGCTGTTCCATGTATAGATAGTTCATTCCTTTTTATTCTTCAATATGAATTCATTGCATAAATATTCTAGAATATGTCCCTTCATTTCAAGTATGTCTACTCTGACTGACATCTGGATTATTTCCAGGTTTTTGTAGTTACATAGAAAGTGTCTATGAACATTTGTGTGCAGGTCTTCCTCTAAGTATGACTTAATACCTAAGTGTGGAATATATAGTCTTACAGTACTATATTTACCATTAAAAAAAACTGGTAAGTTGATTTCCAAAGTGGTGTACATTTTACATTTCCACCAATAGTGATTGAGATTTTCAGTTTCCCAAATCCTAGCACTTGATATGCTCAATATTTTGATTATAACTATTCAAATAGATGTATAATAGAATCTTAGCGTGGTTTTAATGTGCATTTCTCTAATGACTAATGATATTGAACCACTTTTCATGTGTTTGCCATCTGTATGTCTTCTTTGAAGTTTGTGTCCCAAACTGAATCAGTTTTTTTTTTTCTAATTGAGCTGCCTGTTTTCTTAAATTTGAGAATTCTTTATCCCGAATATAAGACCTTTGCAATATACACGATTTTCAAATATCTTTTTATTCTGTGGCTTTCTTAACATTATCTTTCAAAAACATTTTTAATTTTGATGAAATGCAATTTATCAATATTTTTTCTTTGCTGGTGTATGTTTTTTATATTATAACTAAATCTTCATCTAACTTGAGATCACAAAAATTGCATGTTTTACTTTTTGAAATTTTAGTTTTAAGTTCTACATTTTTAAAGCTAATTTTATATGTGGTGAGAAGTCTGAATCATCATTTTATGGGATGAATATCATTTATTTGTTGAAAAGATGACCCTTTCCTTTGAACTGTCCTTGCAACTATGTAAAAAATTAGGGTTTGTATGTCTATGGAACGCTTTATTATATATTTTATCAGTTAATGTATCTACTGCAGTAAAATCACACTGTCTTCATTATGGTGGCTTTACAATGTCTTGAAATGAGGTAGTACTAGCCCTCCAATGTCATCCTTCTTTCCCTTCCTTTTGAAATTCCCCAGCTGTGGCTATTCCTATTGGTACCTTTGTTGACTTGAACATTTCTCTCTAAACATGACTGGCCTTAGTGAGTTCTGGAAATTTTCTCACAATTTCCATAAATGCTTTTGCTAAAAAGTTTTTTTTTTTTTTTAAAAAGCGGAACTATCAGCACCAGCTTCTCCTTTGAGTTCCAGATCTGTGTCTCTGTCAATAAACAGACAACACTACTTGGAAATCTCAATTCTTCAAGTTCTGAACCTTTCTGAACTTCTCCGCTGACACCTCTTCAAGCTTTCCCTCTTAGCTCCATTGTATCAACCCCACCATCGTTCTCTCTGTCACTCAGACGTGAAGTGCCTGTCATCTCTGATTTAGCTGTCCTTTCTCTAATCCAGTAACTCACCAGACTTTGCCCATATTTTTTTCATTCAAAATGTCTTTTGTATATGTTTCTCATCTCTATTCTTACTGTCTTTATATTCTCATGTTCTTGTGCCTGAATGACTGACAAGTCCAGTTGACTATTCCACTTTCAGTTTCTCCCTGCCCCAAGCCTTTTTCTTAGATTTATCTTTCTAAAGCACATTTATTCTCAAGTCAAACTCATACCCAGAATTTTCATTTCTAGTTTTCTGTCTACTTTTCTCTCTTCTTCTAATTTGCTCCAGACATTTACACGTGAACTGGCTAGTTTTTAAAGAATCATTTTCTTAGTAGAAGGGGATTTTAAGTAACATTTAAAGACTTGTAGAAATGCTGCGAAATCCAGGAAACATCACAGAATTTGGTCCCCAGTCCTCCTATTCTGTATGTTTAAAGTTTTCAATACTAAAATACACTCAATCATCTGACACTAATTAATGGAATTTTATTTAAACTTGCCCTATAGTAATGGTGAAGATTCTCTCATGTCTCCAAGACAAGAAGGAGACTATTAGACTAGCATTCTATAATAAAGAGCACAAATTCCTGCTACTATAGTCACTAAAGGAGAATTTCAGAAGTGGCATGTACTAAAGACCCCCCTTTCTTTAATTAAAGTTCCAACAAGTGTAGTTCAGTATATGTTAGGTAAATGCCCAATTACTATTTGGACTTCCCAGAAGTAATACAAAGGGATGGAAAAGTAACACTTTTCACAATTGAAACAAGTTTACATAGAATCATTAATATTATGAAAATGTCATCATCAGAGTAAAATAGCAGTATGCCATCACAGTACAAAATTATTCTCTTAATTCAAGAATTTACCTTTTGAGCACCAAACAAAATACCCTATACATGGTAAGTATACAATATGGGTTTAAAAATTTAATTCAGTGTTACTTTCCCCAATATTTATAATATTCAGAGGATCAATCAGATTCCTAATTTGCAGGAGGAAAATGAAAATGTAATTCCATAGCCAATCCTTTCTAAGCTAAGAAAATAAAATGGGAGACCTGAATAAGAGCAGAGAACCTATGAAATAATATTCTAATGTGTAATGTGAATTTATTGGCAATGGTAAAAATTAAGAAAATAAAACAAACCGCCCAGTGAAACCATATTAGTGGAATGATTGCCTTTCAAGGAGTGCAAATTCTTTTGGAAAGACTCCCATATTTTCAGGGACTTGCAGGTTCAGGTATATGAGTTTGTGTAGGGTAAAGGTGTTGTGACCAGAACGTGATCATGTTCTATAACAGAACCTGTAACAGTGGAGCCCATGAAATCACATGCAGCGCAACTTCAGGGTTGTTTCAAAGCATAGAATTAAGTTTGCTAGGATTCTTATGATAGAAGGTCTTTTTACTTTTTGTCCTCCCACTTCATGTATAAGGAATGAAGGTCTAAGAAGGGTAGTGTTAACCTCACACAGCAAGCTGGCCCAAACATCGTCGATGGCTGCAGGTCTGTATTGCATTGCCTTTCACCTGCTCAGGAAAGTGCAATGCTTTGTTTGGATGAAAACACAAGAATTCAGGTAAGCCAAACCAAACAGCTTAGCCAAGAAGATGATTCAGTTCACTAGGACTTGGGCAGGCAAGTGGAGAAAAAAAATGGAGAAGAAAAAAAACCCCTGCTATTTGTCAGGAAACCCAATCTCTTGTCCTCCCACGAAATCAACAGGACTTTTTAACTTAAAAAAAAAAAAAATGTGGTGATGTAGAGTAGGAAGAGTGAAAGTTGGAAAAAAGATTTAGAAATAGATTGCATGTGCATGCAATGTGGTTTCTGATAATTTTAGAAAGGCAATTTGAACACCGAAGAGTTTTGAACGGACGTTAAAAGGGATGAAGAGGGACATGAAAGAATGAACTTGTCCATTTGAGCATGTTTTTCCTCCAAGTCCTCACTGCTCATCTGAAAACAAGAAGTAGAGTAGGTCAGGAAAGGGGTTATGGTTAACACTGCAAGATGAAAGATAAGCAGCCAGGCAGTTAGAAGCCAAAGCATTTTATCTAGAAGAGCAGGTCTGGCGCTGTTTCCATCTTGATAAGAATTAGATTGGAGAGCTTGTTTGTCCACAGCCTAGGATGGAGTGGAGGGTCTCAAGAAAGGGGACAGGGAAGTTGGGGGCTTAGTTTTGGAGCTGTGGCAAACCACTAATGTAGTGATAAGCCCCTCTTTTGTGTTATATGTCTACCTGAACTTTGAAATTGTTCGACTTGTCTATTTAGATAACATGGCTGTATTCCTTTCAAATGTGGAGACTGAAACATCTAAAAAGTTGAAATGGCCTAAGCAGGCTAATCCTAGTTTAAAATTTGAAGACAACAGCTAACTGACTGGGCCATGGACTCAAAATCTGACATCTGAATTTATCTCCTCTTCAAATGGTAACTTTATCTTCTGAAACTAACACACAATAGACTCTGAGTTTCTTTTTAACGTTTTCATTTTGCTTCATCTTTTTTTTAAACAGATTACAACTATACAAGCTTCCACTTTCATACTACTCTAATTTGATAATACAACTGGCTCAGAAGCAGCTTTTTAAATATAATTATTAAAACTGACAAAACTCTAAGGTCACCAAGTTCTGTTCTGATAAGAGCCAGGGCTGCAAAATCAGCAGCTTTTCTGGGATTTTATTTGCTACTATGTGGTATCTTGGTCCATCAAAGAACAAGGAAATCAGACATTCAAAATGAAATGAGCTATGTTTTTAAATAGGCCTTTTTACACAGAGGTCAAAAAATCATGCTTTGCGCCTGCAACCTATACAATGTTTTAAATCAATGCTACTTCAATAAAAACAAATTTAAAAAACAAACCTTTAAAATTATTTTAGTGGCTAATTGAAATGATTTTAATTGTGATGGGTTTATGCTGCTCATGCTATTAATTGCTCCAGTAGAAGTTTATTGAATATGTAAGGTAATTAGCACAGGAAGAAGCATTATAGGATAGATACACTCTATAAACCTATTGGGGTTTATAATCCATACAATCTGAGAAATACTGCAGAACATTTATAGCCCAAATGATTAGATACTAAAACCAGTTTGCATAATGACCGGCAGGAAGAAAGATCTTGAAACACTATATCCTTACTTATCTTGTCTACTTTATAGACTATCTGGCACCTTAATCCTGAGGCACCTTCTTTGTGGTCCTGAGGCAGTCCTGATAGTTCTGGACATTGCCTGGACCACGGGAAACCGAGTCTAGAATACAGTACCAAGAGACTTCTCTTTCTAGAATGTTCCCTATTTTCATTATTCTCTAGCGCTCTGGCTACTCAGTGGTACTGTGCTGGTAGTAAAAGTCTATGAGGCCTATAGAAATTTTAATAATAATTGTGATAATGGCATCTTTATTTACAGGAAGACTCCCAAATGGCAAGACTTCGTAAAGCATTTTATAAAAATTACCTCTCCATTGGTTATGAATATGCTCAAGTATTTACTCACTTAATTCTTATAAAACCCAGTTATGCTACAACCTTATTGATAATGATAGTAAACCTTTTACTATTTTACAGAAAAAAGATACTGAGGCACAGAAAGGTTACATAACCTACTCTAGGTCACAGAGCTAGTAAATGACAGGTCTCAACTCAGGTTCTCTGGCTCTAGAGTAAGTGCTCATAACTATTGTTCCCTGGATATAACTAATGCTGTGATGAAAGTCCTCATTTCTTTTTTTCTTTCAAAAGATTCCTAGAATGAGACAGTGGCTTTTCAAATTCATTAGCAACCAAGCTTCAAAAAGCTGATACTCTTTTCCCCCACAAAATATATATTCACAGTCCTTAGACAATACTGGATGAATTGATTTAAAATTAAATCTCATGCTGTTTTAGCTTACATTTCTCATTCACAATCCTCTTAATCTAATGGATTTTTTTCAGTCAACTTCTTGAACATTCCATAGCATTTAATAATATTTATCACTCCCTTCTCATGCAACTCTCTCCTACATCTACTATCTCTCAGTGTGATAGCACCCTCTGCTACTCCCCTCTAACTTGTATTAACATTCCTTCTCTGTTTCCTTCACTGATACTTCTCTCTGACCTCCTTTTTAACTTTGGTGTCTCTTGGCCTTCAGTTGATTCTCTTCTCATGTTGCAGTCTCCCTGGGAAATCTCATTCATTCCTGTGACTTTAACAACAATTTAAATGCTAATACCTCACAAATCCTCATCTCCTCCCAGATATCTCCCCTAAATTCTAGACTTACAGACGTAACTGTCTATTAGATGTCATCATCAGGGATAGTCTCCAGGCATAAAAAAAAAAAAAAGAATACTCTTAAAATTAAACTTACCCTCCTCCCCCTAAACCTACTCTTCATCTTGTATTTACTGTCTGAATTTGTGTTATCATCAGACAACTAAACACTAGATGTGAAACTCATTCTAGATATGGAATGTAGTAGAAGGGAATATGAAGAGCAACAATTTGAATCAGGTAAATCTAAGCTTGAACCCCATCTACTTGACTTGAAATGTGGGTGACCTTTAAGAAAGTTGTTTACCTCTCTAAACTCATTTCATTACCTTTGAAATGAAGATAAATATACCTACTTTAAAGGTTGTTGAGAAGGTGAAATGGGATGATGTGTTGATGTGTTCTTACTGGAAGCCCTAATATACTGTATGTATTTAATGAAGAGTATTACTATATGGCTGATAATGCCTCACCTCTCCCATCCAATCAGTTCCTGAAAGCTGCTCTTTCTAACTCTGTAACTTCACTCCAACAATTCTGCTTACCATCCTGGCAGTATGCCTGATTAAGATCTAGTCATCTCTGCATCAATGGTTGTAATTTCTCTCATTTTATCCCCCTTCCTCCTGACAGCAGCACACAGGATGGATATGCACACCTGTAACTGACTCCCTCAAGCATGGTCATTGTTAAGTACAATTCTAGAAGTTTAGACTATTGCTTCACCCCTTTCTTTCTCATGAACTAGAAAACTAGAATAAAAGTAAGAGTGACATTATTAAAGAGATACTTTAGTCTGCTCCAATTAATTTTTTTAAGTCCTACACAAATTTGGGTACTATATTTTTAGTTGCACATCTGTGGACCACTCCATCATGGTCAAAAGTTTTGCAATAATCAGCTTCCATTACCAGTTCTCTCTCCCTACACTAATCCCATCCTCCATTCTATTGTTAAAGTGAGTCAGTTACTATCCTATGTCCTTTTCTGTGCATTTTCTATGGAATAAATTTCAACCCCTTTCCATCCCCTTAAAAGGTCCTCCAAACCTGACTTTTCTAGCATCTTCTGGCTCTTTTCTTTCTATACTTCCCCTTGCTCATGATGCTTGAAACAGCAAAATGATGACATCTTCCATCTCACACCTCATCCCACTGTAGTCTGCCTTCCATGCCAGATGGCTCCCTTGAATGTTCCCTTCATCCTAGGCACCTATGACCTATATACTGCTACATCTGCTCAATATTTTCCTGCTTAGCAACAATGGGCATTTTGAATATTCTCTTGCATTTAACTGTTTAACTATTCCTTTATTAATTATATATTTTTGCTTTTTTAAATTAATAGTTCAATATTCTGCCAGGACTCTTTCCTATGAAGCTTTCTTTTCTCTATTCTTTTGTTCTCTCTTTGGGAGAGCATCTCTTGCCTTTTTGGTTTCAATTACCATCTAAATGCAGATGTCAACCAATACTCTATTTCTAAATCTAACTGCTTTCCTGAAACCTGTGCATCCAATTGTTCATAGAATTTTTTCACTTGATAGTATTTAAGTGACAGAGGCACAATGTTTTGTTTCCAGAGGTGATTTCATCACTCCCCACCCTCCCCAACCAACTCCTTTTCATTAATGTTATGCCCTTCTATAAATGGCACTATCCATCCAGTTTCTTAAATGAGAAATCTAGGAGATTATGTTTGACCTTTCCTATGACCTCTATATTACTGATTACACCTCACAAACATCTCTAAAGTCCATATGCCTCCAAATCCATTGCTATCCCCTTCATTTAGGCTCCCATCACCTCTTAAATTACCTCCTTCCTGTCAACTTTGTTCCTCACCAACCCATACTCTTCTTTCCAAATTTTATAAGTCCTTATTTTAAAACTCTTCAAGATAAAGTTTAAAGACTTAACATGATGTACAAGGCTTTCCAATACCAGGATCTGTTCTTATCTATCAGCTCACCTACATACCATTTGCTATGTTGACTCTCCAACTGTATGGCCAGCTACATGGAATGTTTTCAGTTCTTCATTTCTTTTACTCTATTTTATCTGCATGGAATGTTTTGCTTTTCCTATTCCTTTCCTTTGGTTGAATTACTTGGTATTTGAGATTGATCATCTCCCCACTCTGGATTTCTAAGGTCACAGTAGTTCCCATATCATTACCTCACATTTCTCTACTAGAAGCCCTCATCCTGAATGATTGCTAATAACTAAAGTGGATTAAAATTATAGAACCATAAAAATGTTCTATTCATCTCCCCACTCTAGATTTCTAAGGTCACAGTAGTTCCCATATCATTACCTCACATTTCTCTACTAGAAGCTCTCATCCTGAATGATTGCTAATAACTAAAGTGGATTAAAATTATAGAACCATAAAAATGTTATCTACATTCATTCAACATTTGTTTTTGCCTCTACATTTAAATGCATAATCATTCACCAATTTTTTTATGCTGGGCTATGATTTTTAATTTGGAGAAGGGTTCATTGACCCATTCAGTCTTTCTTTACCATAGACTACCATGTGTAAGTTCTATTTTCACTTTATATAAAGTGGAGTGATAACTTAAGTGGAGTGAAAACTTAAAGACAGTTGCAAATTAATCTGAATGTACAATTTTCTGAATTCTGAAGACTTTTATCCTGAGTCTTTTCTGGTTATATTGCCTATGCTTAATTTTGATAGAAAAACATTTTAATGATTAATTTTTATTTTGTCTTTTCAAATTTTTCAACTTAATTTAAAAAAACCTTCATTTTAGACTTTTCCTCATTGGATTATATGATCAATTTAATTATATTACATGGTTACAATAGTAGTCAACTGTCATAAATAATTTGGATATAAACAACTAATTCTTGGCAAGCATGTAACTCAACCAATGAGAGGAAAAGCAGATATGCTTACTGGAGCACAGCTTGCTAGCTATGAGCTTTCACTGAGTTCTCAATACTAATCAGTTTGTTTTGTGAAGGCAATGATAGTATTGGTTAATTTGCCAAGTCAATTAAGACACTCTGTTTATAAAGTTGTCTATCTTGCATATGAACTGTAGGAACTATAAGGACAGGAGAAGTATGCTTGTCTTAGGAAGGGACCATCTCTCTTTTTATTTACCACTGTTTGTTACTATGTTCTGGGTATGAAATAAATATTTGCTGGTGTAGTGGATATATTCATAAATATTTAAAATATCTACCCTCCATACTCTGTCCTCTATAGTCAAGTATAAACTGCTTAATGAAGCCTGACTTTCCTAAATAATTTCTCCTTTCTGCAAAATAAAATGTATAACTTCCCATTTCTGTCTCCACTGTATACTTACTCCTAAAATACCTCTTTACAATATTGTTATTAACATTTAATTTTGTTTCTATATTCCTTTTAATCTATTACATATATCTTGAAAGTAGAAACTTGTTTTTATTTCTATATATTGTTTTTAATATGTGATTGGAACATTCTGTTTTGCCTAAGAAAACTATTTAATAAATGCATGGATAAATAAAATAGGTTTGTCACATGGGTATTCTTGTTATCACTTTAAATGAGGAAACTGAGGCCAAAATATCTATTAGCCTAAGTCATATTAAAAGCAAATAGAAATCTTGGGGTTTCCTTGGTCTGTGGACTCCAAAGCTCGTGCTCTCTTTCAACTCTATTATGTCTTCTTCAATTACCGAGTAAGATAAAACCTTTTGGAGGATAGGAGTAAAGTATTTCCTGGCCCAAATCAATTCTCCTTACTTGTTAGCTATTTGTGAATATTAATTTTCTCTCTATACACTCAGAGGTGAAAAGCAAGTAGGAAGGACAGATGAAGAATGTTTAGGAAAAAGGATACAAATCTAAGCAATAAGGAAGATTATGTGGTCTGAATTAGAGGAATGTGGAGACTGAGGTGGGAAAGAGATTATATAAAGTAAACCAGACCCAAGAATATAGATTTGCCCTATGGCATTACTTAACCCATGGAATGAGAACATTTCTATAAATTATCCATGTCATTGTTTCCCTCCGTGGGAGAATAATATATTTCCATATGCGGTTTGGGAAGGTTTCCTGGAGTAGATTGATTCCAAGTGTTATCTTCAATGGTAGGGGCAAATATGACTTACTATTTGGGAAAAAAAAAATCTAATCTGAAGGCTAAAAGCCACTGGTATCAAAGGAACTGACACAAATTAAAAGAGGCAAATCTCAATGACGGATAGAGTGAATGAAGAATGTCATTTCAATGACATAGTGAGTAGTGGAGAATCTCTCATAGCGATCAGAGCAGAAAGACAGGCTGTTGTTTTATTACTGATTTTCCTGGACTTCAAGTTCCTTACCACTGAAGCTTGCATTTGTCTTTGGTTTGGTCCAAATCACGTTTGATTTGGTGTGGCTACTGATACTCATCTTAGTACTTTGAATATCATGTCTTGTTTTTAAAGATTTATTTCATTTATTTTTGCATAGAAGAACTGGGGTGTAGGCCAGAGGTGTGGGAGGGTGAGAGGATTCACCAGAGACAAAGTGGGAAGCAGAACAGGCAGATTGACTGAAATACACTGCTGAGGGGAGCAGTGGGCGAGACAGGAAAGGTCTGCCGCGCCATATGTGGGTCAGCTCCCTGGCCGGGTATTGAACTGCTGCAGTGGCTGACTATAACTTCATAGTGCTGAGACTTAACCCCTTGTGCCACCAGGGAGGCCCCAAACATCATGTCTTGTGCCAAATCTCTTAGCTCTCAAATGAATGACTTAAAATTTTCAAAAGTTTAAACCTAAAATCAACTATCCAGTTTTATAAACACTTCTATAATTAGTGTTTATCAGTATACTTAATAATGTAGAGGTTCAACTTATATATTTCACCACAAAATTCTCTTTCATATCATCTTATTAAAGCACATCTAAGAGATACTCTATCCTTTCTCTAATCATTCTTAGTTTTATTCAGCAAAGATAAGTATCCACGATGTCACTTTCTTTAGTATCATCATTATTTCTAACATCTCTTATTTTTTTTTTAACTTTATAAATTATCAGCCCACAAGCAAGTGGATCAGTGGTCTCTCATTTTCCAATGTTAACTTCAATTGCTTTATACAAATTTACTTCCCCTAAAGTCAAATTGATTATTGTCACCAAGAATTTAAAATACAGAATCATATAGAAACATTAAAATAATCATTAATATCATTTTAGTATACTTTCTTTATCTTCATATCTGAAACTTTTTAAGCTCTGTAGATTTAGGGAAGTTACTGAAATCTTTTAAAGTTGTTTTGTTATCCCATGTAGAAAATGGTATTGACATTGACATCTAGATCACATGATTGTTGTAAGGACTAAATAATAAAAGCGTGGAAATCACCAAAGGGTCTGCCACATGATAAGGAATTAATAAAATCTTACTGTGATCATTATTATAACACAAGTTATATTATTATATTATTGAGTTTAATTACCATGATCTGGAATTGAGCCCTTGAAATGTGACTAGTCCAAAATGAGATACACGATAAATATAAAATGCACTATATTTCAAAGACTTTACAAAAAGCAAGGAAGGTAAAAAGTCTCATTTGTAAGTTTTTCTATACTTACATGTTAAAATGAATATATTTTAGATCTATTGGAATGAATTAAATATATTGAAATTAATTTCAATTGTTTAAATCTGAAATGTGGCTACTAGAAAAAATTTAAATTAAATTTAACACAGTTACTAGAAAAATTTTAATTAGTTATGATAGAATTTAAAATAAGTCATGTACATATATGCTATGTATATTGATTATGTAGGTATGTAAGTTATGTATATAACTTGTATTGGTGGCACATACTACATTACTGTTGCACAGCACTGCTATAGATGGTCACCAACCCATGAGTGGATATACTTTTATTCAGAAGTCCTACCATACACTTCCTCACATGAAATGTTACCCATAATGAACTTTTATTCTAAAATACATATTGAAAATGTTTTGAAACCTTTTACTATAGGCTATATAGATGATATGCTTTCTGAGGATTATAGGATTTAAATGATCTTTCTATATATTGTAATCTGAAACTCTTTTCTTATTTGTACAGTATATCATAAGCCTGTGAGAATAATAAGTTTTACCTGAGTATCATATATTTATATATCCAGTTGATTTATATATGTGTGGACAACTGAATATCTATGTAAGAATAAGAAAACTTTGTTGATTTTACTACAGGCAGGTACCAGAAGATCAGTCATAGGCTATGTTTGAAAACTGGTCCCGGTGAATGTAAATAAAAGTGTTTCTGAATGTTGCATTGGGAAAAAGGGTTGTTCCGTAACTGTACATCCTGCCTCTTAGTGAGACCTTGAGTATCATCTGTGATAAAATCCCAGTCTCCAGTCATGTTATTAACTGGCTGTGAAGATAAAAAGGCTTATATAAATAAATTCACCCAAAACCTCAAGATGAAGTTCTCTGTTTCTGTCTGTAAGTTGAGATGATCTTCAGTAACCTCTAGTTCGAAATCAGATGATAATACATGACACATTCAAGTATGTGCAACATACCCCTACTCATTTTACAGTTTTATTTGCCACATATTAGTCTGTTGTATACATCACAACGAGAAACAAGAAATGGCTCAAACATTCATGGACAAAGAAACAACCAGACCCCAAACCCTCACTAGCTGAGTGATAGGGGGACCCACCCTTTTGCCAACCAGGCTCCACCATATTTGTGCAAGTTTGGACTCTGCTTTGTTCCTTTCTGAGAGAGAGAGAGAGAGAGAGAGAGGGAGAGAGATTGTACATATATGTGTGTTATATGTTATATATAGATACACATGACATGTAGTATATCTGAATATGTATATAGAGGATATATAGTAGTGAGCACATATACATATATATGTGTGTGTGTCCATACACACACACACGTATATATATTCATGACATATTATGTTTGTTTATTCTCCTAACATTAACTTGGTATCTTAAATTTTTACTAGACACCTCAATTTGGATACCATACTGTTATTTCACACTCAGTATGTTCAGTATGCTCCTCGTCTTTCTATTTCTTAAATACGCTTCCCTCCTGTGATTCTGATGGCAATAAATAGTACCACCATGAACCTTCTTTTCTGATTCAGAAACTAGGGTATCATCCTTCATTTATTCCTCTCTCAACCAATCAATGGTCTAGTACATTCTACCTTTTTGATCTTTGGAATTTAACTTTGTCTCTCAATTTCCAGACCAATCCCATAGCACAAGTCTGTTACCTTTCCCCAGGATTTGCTGCAGTAGCTTCTACTTCCAGTCTGATCTCTCTCCAATCTAGAACATATCTAAGCCCAAGCAAGGTTACAGATCTAATCATGACATTCACAGTAGAACCTTCACTGGTCCTTGTTAACCTAGCTATAAATCAAATTCCCTGAATTAGAAAAACAAAGAAAGGCCTGATATCTGATTCTGCTTACCTCTCAAGCTTGATCTTTTGCTAAGTCCATCTTATATTATACTCCAGTCATATTAAATATACAATGCCCTAAGGAAGTCTTCAAGGTAATTCTCTTTATGTCAATGTCTCTCTTTGACTCTCTTTTGACTTCATCCCTCTATCTCTCCCTGTCTCTTTCTCTGTTTCTCTTTTACTTTCTCTCTGCTCCTTTTCTCTCCCCTCTCCCTCTCTATAGGATTT
This sequence comes from Scalopus aquaticus, assembly GCA_004024925.1. Taxonomy (NCBI): domain Eukaryota; kingdom Metazoa; phylum Chordata; class Mammalia; order Eulipotyphla; family Talpidae; genus Scalopus; species Scalopus aquaticus. The sequence goes on from PVIJ01001569.1 coordinate 29,543, forward strand.
TACAGTTACCTTTCCTCTACCTAGGACACACTTCCCATCTTCCTTCCTCGCCTCCATGATGTCATCAAGTTTACTTCCATTTATCATTTTGTGTTCAGCTTAGAGGTCACTTTTTAATCCCAATGCATTTCCTCACTCCAAGGTTAAATTAGGTTTCCCCTATGCTTGTTAACATAGATAGTATTTTACTTTACATTTATAGCAATAATTGTCATATTTTATCCAGAATTGCTTGTTTTCTTTCTCACTGTATGGTAATTTCCCTGAGTACACAGACTATATCTTATGCAAAATCATGTCCTAAGCACTCAATCTGGCACATTGCAAGTGTAGAATAAATGAACGAATGCCCTAGACCACTGAGAAAAATGACCTGCTTGCAGTAAGCACTCAAATCTTTTAAATTTTAGATCATTTTACTAGTGAATACCATAATAAGAACTGATCATGCAGAAAGAAAGAAATAGTACAGAAAGGAGAGGGACAGAGCTTGTGGTCTCCTCAAACTTTGCAGCTGGACTCAAATTTATTGTTGGGAACTAAATCACCTGTACATTCTACCTTCTAATGTCTCATCCTACAAGTGAATTTTGTAGGCATTTGCTCAAACTCTCCCCTGGTTATGAAGTGATGTTGCTGACAATCCCAGAATAAATTATGTCCCCGGGCAAGAATCCTAGAATGAAAATGTGACTATATTGTTCCAAATTTGATTTTGTTCTTCTAGTATATTTGCAAGTAATTTCTTTCAATGTTCTCAAAAGAAAAAAAGAAAAACAAGGAAAAATCTTCAGATGTAAACAAATACACCTCACCTTGAGAGAATCAGGTTTAAATCTAGATGTAAATGTATACAGTCTTTCATAAGTATATCTTCTAAACATGCTATGTTTAATATTACTTAACAGAATGATCAAGGCTATTTTCCACACTTAGACACATTTGTAGACTCACTTTACTTCCAGTAAAATATCAGAAGGCCTTGTTGTGTCATGAACTAGGTGTTACTACTTAAAGTAAGGATGCTTGTGTACAGTGATAAATGGGCTGGAATAAGTCATTCACTCTTACTGTCATTCAGATGGTCAATGATGTGACTGTCCTTGTTTCTCCAAATTATTTTTATGGAGTTCTGCCATAATAGTCTGGACAAATAGGTTGAATTCAGCTCTCATAGACTAGCACAAATTTAGAAGCTAAAACTCTTTCTCTCCCCAGACTATTGCATTTACAATTTACATGGTCTCAAAATGATGAAAATAGGCCTTAAATAAGGAAAGTAGAAAAATGTTTTGCTTCTGAGAAATACAAGGGTTATTTATAACTCAGCCTCCAGAGAACTAAAGAATAAGCAGCAGATAAATAGAAAACAGAGAATCTATAGACCTAAAATGTAAAAGCAGATGAATAAATTATACTTTGTTGGACTTCAGCCCCATGCTGCTGTATTATAGGTATTATAGGTGATACTCACTGTCCAGTAGCAGGTGGCTGCTATCATGTCCTGGTGATGGTGGGTGTGCTGGGTGACCATGGGCCATTAGCATTGCCCACAGCTACTTAGAAACCGCTCTATGACTAATAATTGTATTGGATTATGCACAAGTTAGAAATGTGACTGGCAATGACTATTGTTATAAATGTGAAGCATATCACCACAGAAAGGAAAACATACCGTATCTTCATTACCTTGGTCATTTCTGAGAGTTCTAAAATGCCTTTTTTTCTCAAGTGGACTAATTGTTCTGTTTTCTAATTCATATATAGCAGTATAACATTACTAACCCAAGCATCTTGTAACCTACTTCATCTTAAAATAACAAAAGAAACTTTGTCATTAAGATCATGTGCATTACCGGATATGTTAATAATTTTTATTTAACTTCAAAGTCCCCATGCCATTTCAAGTTTAGTGTTAACTTTCCTATAGGTTAGAAATTATGAGCCAGGATAAGTTACTCTAAGAAGAGTTCAAAATAAGTTAGCCCAAATGAGCATTTTACTGAAGTTGAAAGATATCATATTGAATCTGGTGACTGGTCTCCCAAGACGATGTTTAGTAATTGTTTTTTTTAAAAGCCAAGACGTATTTATCATCAAGGCAGGGATTATAGTTTTCAGCATGTTATAGTTTAAACAGATAATTTTATGTGTCCATTTTAGAAATTCTATTAAAAATAAAGTATGTGAAGTATATAATGCAATAAACCTCTTCTTTATTTCAAATGAATTAGGCAATGACCCATTTCATATCTCAAAGACCCAAGAAAGTTACTTGAATTCTTGGTAAAGTGTAGTTGTCTCTTTACCCACGCCTGAAGCAAGTGATCACCTTCTTAGCTGTGATCCAGACTTGTCAAAACATTACAGAAGAAAGCAGAAGATTCTGGGCTTATACTTGTAGCTTGGAAAATATACCAGTGTTATAGTATAGCCAAATTACCATTTGTTAGGATGACTAAAGAGTAGTTTGGCTAAGAGTTTGGAAAAACATGAGTCATTTGCTGCCCCATTTTTTTCCCCTTGAGTGTTACTAAGGGGAAATGCCAGTATATGTGTGTGTGTGTGTGTGTGTGTGTGTGTGTGTGTGTGTGTGTGTATGTAATATAGTGTAATATAGATAATGTTACAATCTGATGCAAATAAATAAAACAGTTAAGGGAGGTGAAATGGGCTAGCAAGACAAAGAATAGACTGTTTGAAAGCCAACAATCCTAGGTTACTTACTATGTGGAAGTAAGGCTTGGAGACCATGATGGTAGGCATAACTATAGCAACCATCCCTGAAGACTGGGGAAACTTGTCAGGTCAAAGCCAAGGCATTCCAAATGGTTGTACATGTTTCAATCCTGAGGACAGAGAACATGAGGTTGGATTTTACTGCAAATACATTACTTACTTAACAATGGATAGAATTGTGACTGGGAGGTGAATCTTGGAAATGCCCATATTCTATGGAATTAACAGTAAAGAGGTAAGTTAGAGGATAGATTTTAGCATGTGAGGAGAATAAGCACAATGTTGAGGGTACTCATTGAATTTAGAATACATGTGACAACTTATTGCAAACATTTGGAGATGGCCAGAGTTTCCAGTGCTGATACGTCATAGCATTCATGATGCGGCAGCTCAAGGCATTGAACAGGAAGGAATCAGAAAGCAAAATGTAAACAATGGAAGTTATGTTTTTTGATAAGGAAAGAAAATGAATATGGGGATATCAATAGAATGAATTAGATATGGAAAAATATTCTATAAATCTTGATGGAAAATTGGTAAATTATCAATATTGGTAATTATCAATAAATGGTTACATTTACATTTAAAGTATAAATGGAGTCCAGTAGACCAAGTTAGAATAATTTATCTATTTTTTTAATTTTTGCAGAAGATTTTAATTCCAGGTTCTTGTTGCTCTGCTACTTAATTCTGTATTTCTCAGCCTTCCTGGCTGCGTCAACTATCATTTGGCATTCTGCTTTTAAATACTAGAATAAGCAAAACATTACTTAGAAGGTATGTCTGCTGAAATACTTTTTAGTATCGATTATGTTACAGTATTTGCTTTTAGTCTGTTTGGGCTGCTAAATACACACACACACATATATTATAATACACACACATATTATATTATTACACACACATATAATACACACACACACTATATATATATATAGCTTATAAAGTAGCTTATAAACATCAGAAATTTATTTCTCATCACTCTGGAGGCTGGAAGGCTAAGAATCCCTGCCAGCATGATCATCTTCACAAGCCCCTATTCCCGGGGTATAGCTAGTGATTTCTCTGCTTCTTCCCACGGTGAAAGATACACTGTGGGATCGCTTTCATAAGGCCACTAATTCCATTCATGAGGGCTCTACTCTTAGGATTTAATCACCAACCAATAGATCCCGTCCCAACATCATCAAATTGTCATTAAGGTTTCAGCATGAATTTTAGGGTGACAGTGTATAGACTATACATTTGCTATTCACCTTTACTAATTTAGGCTAATATATCAAATACTGAATAAACTTAGGGTTAATTCAGTTTTAGCTTTTTCTTTACTTAATTGGGATGTTTATAAGCAAAATCAAACCAACCTAAATCTGCTTCCTTATTAATAAGTATCTGATATTCTATATTTTCCATGGGAATTTGGAGAGTGAATCAGATAAAGCCAGAAACAATTGTGCCAAGTTGTAAAGTGCTTGTATAATAAAAGGGCATGGTTAAAAATCTTCCATATTCTATTTACATTAAATTACTCGTGCTGAAAGAGATTGTATTTCAGATTAGATATTCAGAATTGTGGCAGGGTCAAGGAAAACAGCAACAGACTGTGTAGAGAAGGGGATAAAAAGAAAAATGGTTGAAACATAAACAAACTGGGTGACAGAGAAAGGAGCTAGAAAGAAATTTAGATCAATTTTACGATATGAAAAAACACAGAAAAAGGAGGAAAAAAATAGAGAAGAACAGCTCACTCACTCTCTGAACTGGGATATTCCATTTATAAGAATACACATCTACTTTTATGACTCTAATAACCAAACGTTCTACTTCCCTCCTCCTTGTTCCTATATTTCAATGGTTAATCTTAACAGTTGGACAATTCCCCATCAAAAAAAGCTGTTTTGGCCATAGTTTTTAAACATTTATATCCACCAAATCTATGGCGTTAATATAGTATGGGTTTAGCTCCATTACCTCTTACATGCTCTCAGTTCCCCATTAAGAGATCCCACTAAACGTTCCCTGTGGAGACAGCAGACCCTAATCTCAGTCTCCCACTGCGGTAAAATGACAAGACTGAGGTACTACTGCCTCTTCTCCCAGGCGCACGTAAAGCCTGCCCCACACACTTACCCTTACCTTATTTCCTTGTCACCTTTGGCTCTTCCTGGAGGACTTAAAAATCTTGCTGCTTTGCATTTGTTCCAGTTGGTCAGATCATGTTCATACAGCTCTTTTAAGAGATTCTAGGGCAAGCAACCCAACACCAATGTGGGCCGTATCTGTTTTTACTGTCTTGAGAGATTTTTTTTTCCTGTGCCTGACAAAATTTCAAGTTAGAAGCAGTTGGTTAAATCTAGACATAATCCAGGATTATAGAGTAGCAATAAGAAAAAAAAAAGTTAACATTTATTTTTCTCAGACTGAGCATGTATTTATACTCCAGGAACCCCCCTGCCCTTTACCTATTTTTACAAGAGATTATGGATGTCCAAATCACTTTCCTTTCTGTCAGTTATTGCCATCTACGCATTAGTCTAGTGTATAGAAGCACATTGCTCAAGTTGTGTGCCAAATCAGAGAAAAGCAGCAAAATGAAATGTTATCCGTTGTACTGGCTGACACCTCTAGTGAAAAGATTTTTTTAAAAACCACATTGGGAACTTTAAGGCATACTATTAACAAAACATAAGGGTTTTTTGGTTGGAAGCTGAATGGGTCTGAGAACCCCCTCATAGCGGGAGGTCTAGTTGCTAAGTGTGAACTTCTTTGCCAGGTGGATCACACCCCTAGGACAGTGCTTTTGGCTTGTGCATATTGATGAAAAGAAATCTTAAAATCCTATGTTCTCAATTATTTATCATTTTCTCTTGCAGCAGAAAAATCAACATATAGCATGTTTCTAAAAAAATTTCATTTTGTTCTTGTCAACACTGTAAACCAGAATTAGATCGCTTTTTCTTGCTAATATTGAAGAATTCCTGCATACACTTAATATTAGACAGTAATTTGTATTTTTTTTTTTGCCTTCTATTTTTGTTTGTACTTTTCCCTGACAAGTTAGGGTAATTTTGAATTAAAAGATGGTCAAGGAAGTAAAATTTTACTAGAACTTGTCATATTTTTCACTCTGTGTGACATGTGGGGATGAAATTATTGGGAGAATGTATTAAATATGAATGAAATTCTTTAAGTTAAATGAAGAAAAATTCTAATATCTCAAATATGATGGTGGACTTTATAGTGGCTTAGGGAATAAGTGAATAGTTAAATCTAAATACAGTAAGTTTGCAATCATATGCACCCCTTTACATTTCTAGTTATGAAGGTATTTCTGCGGAATTCTCTTGGTAAAACTTAAACTACATTTGTAAAATCTGAGAAACTTATGACTCAGTGTTAGTACACATGTAGCCAAAACAGAAAACCACATTTCTGTCAAAGTGACTGAATGATTTCTGTGACTTCATCCTTAATCTTGGTCTGACTCCTAAGAAGTAAAGCTTTCTGATATGATTACTGACCATTACTTGGTCTGCTTTGTGTAACTGATGTGTTCTTTGGAAAAAGGCTCAGCTTTCTTCCCTCAGGTCTCACTTTTTTATTCTTCTTATAGGGGATAGGCTCTGATATACATACCTCTTAGATTTAAGGGAAAAATAAAATATATGAACATTATATATATAAATAAATCTTTACTTACCTATCTATATATACATGTGTGTGTGTGTGTGTGTGTGTGTGTATATATATATATATATATATATATATATATGAAGAACTCAAAGAGATAATTATCCTTAACAAACAATGGGAAACTTTGTTGTCTGTTCTGGTGGACTACATATGAGGGATGACTACGGATTCACATGTATCCAAACCTCTGGGTCAGGAGTGTGTCTTATATACTCAGTGGCAATGATAACCTAAATAAGCCCAACACTATTCAACAGTTTGTTCATCTATATTTGGAAGATGTGTTTGTGTACAGAATTTTCACCAGAAATATTTTGTAGCAAACTTTTTATGTCAGAAGTTTATTTTATTGGTAAAATATTAAATAATATACAGAATTAAAAACTGCACTTACACTTTTGAGAAGAAATAAATCTTGGACAAATTATATGCTTGTTCCTGAGATTCCCTAAATTTATTCCAGTAGCTGTGCACTCAGACAGTACAAACCTTTATAATATAATCCTTTTCACAAAGTATTACAAAGTTTCTGCAGCTTTTTAGTTGTACACACATACACACACTCACACATGCATATACAACACTCATACACATATACACATTACCCACATACATGCACAGAGCATGTATGTGTGTGCATTAAAAACAAAGAAAATACAAGTCCCACTTTTAGTTTGCAATGATAAAACTCTTTAGTGGAGGTCTCCAAATTGTTATCTAGCAGAGTGACTTGTCACACAGCTGCAAAGACTGTTTCAGTATTTTCATAGTAAACCTCATTTTCTGAGGTATGGTATTTAAGCCTTAAAAAACTACATTACACTGAGCAAACCTGACATACAAGGTCTGAAATTTTAATTTTACATATATATTTATATATATTTCTTTTTTAAACAATATTTTTTATTTTCCCAAATTATTAGTTTGAAAAAAAGAGGTTTACTGGTTTGACCTATTTTTTTTTTTTTTTTTTGCATCTGAAACTCAAAATGTCCTAGAAACTGTCAAGCAATTAGTTTTTAAAGTAGTCTAATTACCTTTGGTATTGTTAAAGAAAAAAAATTCTAAAATGACCAAGACACATACTGTACAAATGCAGTAACTGCCTTTAAAAGAAATGCCAAAGAACTGTTATCTTTTAACAAAATATGTATTTACATTACAGCAGTTTTACTACAGGGACACAGGTATAAAAAAAACAGCATACTACATATAAATATGTATGATAAGAAAAATACTTGTTACTTAAATTTGTATGAAAACAGGAGTGCTCCAAGTAGTTCTTAAAAATGTTCTCCAACAGGTGATAGGCAAGTGTTTAAAATTGAGCTAAGTGCTTGGCTTTTATTTTAAAGTTGATTTCCAAAAGGAGAAAAATGAGTTAAAAATTATTATGTTCTTAATTTAAAACATTGAGCAAGGACCTAAGAAGTAAATTCAGTCTTTAAGAATTTCAACCTTAGGATACATTTCTCAGTCAAAAGATTACTAATTTCAGTGGAAATTTAACTTAAATAAAGACACTGAGATCAGACCAGTAGTTTCCACATTCTCTAATCTTTTGGCTGTGAGGTGTTTTTCTTTTTGCTTATTGTGTCCTTGAACTGACACAGCATGGTTCTGAAGGGTTTCTGCTTGTCATTAACTAATAAAGAAGTCAGAAATGAAAAAAAAAAGCAACATTTTTAAGACTTCAGGGAAAGTATTGCACTTGTACAGAATGAAAAGAAAAATAAGTTTTAACTGAATAGCAGAAGCAGTCATTCTGGGATAGTAAATAACACAATGGTCTAAAAAAAGTCCAACTAATAAGAGGAAATAATGGAGCTTGGAGAGCCCCTCCAAACCTGGGATATTATAGTAATGTTAAAGCATTTTCTCCCACCTGGGAGACAGTTAAGACTTTTGCTTTAGGTTTTTAACATCTTTCTAAATACCTGCAAAAAACTGTTTAATCTCTCACAATATACATTTTAGGAGGAAAATCAAATCAGAACACAAAACCTGACAAGAAAGGAAGGCAAACACCATGATTACATAATCTCTACAGTCATATCTTAGGAACCCAATATTTGAAAGTAAAGGATTATATAGCTTGCTATTTTTAATCCAACTACTTTTCTTTTTAATATAAAACTACACTTGAGTATAAAAATATGTCAGCAGATTATACAGCCAACAAAATCACACACAGAAATTAAGATTTAAGAGATCAATGAAGTGGAAGTAAGAGTTGACTCAATATTCAAACTAGTAGGGGGAAAGAGGCAGAGATGTCTAGAGACAAAGATGGAAGGGACATGGATCGAGAGGAGGAAAAGAGTGGGGTAAAACTGACAAAATTTGAGAAGCGTTAACAAAGAGAGCTTCACAGAATGGGAAGTGATTTATGTTCAAAATCTCAGAGTGCTTGACAGTCAAAGTTGTTTTTTTTTTTAAATCACAGTTTCAAAAAATTGAACTACTTAAAAGAAAAACACAAAATAAAACAACAAAAAATAAAACCCAGAGTCCTTCGCTTGTTACAGTGTATTCATTTAAAAAACCCATTTCCAGTATATTAAATTAAGTAGAATCCTGATTAAGTGCATAGTAGGGGATTCAGCGACCTCCACTTGTTCAAGAAGCTTTTCTTTCTGTGTGTCACTTGAGGTAATTTGACGGGCCCAATTAACTGCAAACTGGCTTATCTGTACTTACATGAAGTTATATGCTGTACTTTCTGTGGCTTAGCAGAGGGCCTCTACATTTTATATTTTATTCACAATAAAAAGGACATCTTAGAAAACTAGGCATCCATGTACCACTCTCTGTAAGGATTAAGGTTAATTCGCAACAAATTTATACATAAAATATACAAATGTAATGTTACGGGAGAAAAACCCCATAAATGGAATTAGGAACTTATTTCTAAGAGTGCATGTGAAAAATATCCACAAACTTACAGTAACAGCAAGAGAAAACTAAAAAGCTAGAAATAGAATGTTACATAAAAACCTTGTGGAAATTCCAAAATTTTAGGTTTCTGCAATAAATGTAAAAATATTCAAGGTGTAATTATTTGGCCTAGCAATATACTATGATAAAAAGAAACACTAGCATATCACAGCTTCTTGGTCATATGACATTTGCTTTGTATAACAAGCAGCTCTTTTTTTTTCTTTTTAAAAGCTGTCATATCCTAACACATCCATTGCAAGTAATACACAACCATGGTAGGAAACCATTTGAGATTATGCTTTGGAGAATAGCAATGTGATATGACTGTTGAGTTTTGTATTGTTCAAGGAGGATTAATTACCTGCTTCTTTACATTTTTACAAAAAGCATTAACAGATTAGAAGACAGAGGTTCTAAGACTAGCGTGACACTAGTCTATAGATGAAATTCAAAAAATAATACTGTATTTTATTGACCAAAAATTCCACTAATAAAGCCTTGCATGGTACTAGAACTTATTCTTCCCTAAAAACAAAAGAAAACAACATAATGCTATTCACAGCTAAAATTTCCTTCTACCTCATATTTTACCTGAATCACCTTATAATGGTACTGAGTAATAGAATCAAACTAAAATGATACTAAAAATCTGTTTTCAAAGTTTCTTTTTACTTTAACCAGCTAAGCTGAAAGTCTCTATATTGGAAATGAACAGTTCTGCCCGAAGAAAATGAGAATGAATTATATAGTACTCAATTTTAAGTGGTTTTTAAAAATACATAATGAAAGTGTTGACAGCTAACCAACACTCTCAATGCATTTTAAAAAGGCACCAATATAAAGAAAGTTTATAAGCATTTAATACATTAAATTCAGTATTTTTAGAGACCAGTTACTGTATATTTTAATTATTTTGCAGAAACTGGAGGTTTAAAAACATTTCTAAGATAAATTCATTATATACAAATGTCAATTTCACCCCACTTTTTCTTTTGTATTAGGGGAAATTTGTTTTAGAATAATCTTCATACATATAGTACTTACTAATATATAAAATATAACTTAGTATGATCATAGTATAACTCATTTCTTTTTATAAAATGAACAACCCAAAGTTAAAAAAAAATAATGTAGCCAGTACCTCTTACAAATCTAAGTTCTGCCTTAAAACGTGGGGCAAGAGATTTTTTTAAACTGTATTTTTGCAGCCTTTGAAAATTTTTTTTCTATCTTAAGGAAACATTTAGGAGGTTGAAAGAAATAGAGTCAGAAAATAAGCAAAATTTTTCATCTAAATGCTTCTTGCTGATGTAAATTTTATCAAACATTCATAAAACATAAAGGCTTTGTGGTTTTGTGAGGTGTACAACGTAGACAGAAAATGAGTAAAAGTGTAAGTTCACTAAAATATTCTTGGCCTTCTCCATGTACCAACAAGAGAAGCTATAAATTTTTTTCTGTTCTATTCAAAAGTAATTTGTTTTTCTGTCACTTTGGAGGTGATATCAAATCAGCTAAAAGTCTTTTTTTTAATTGTTTTTGATTGGTTCTTGCAGGTAGATAGTGAAGAGTCAGAGTTTGTGAACAGTTCTAAAGACACTAGCAACTTCTTTAATATTTCTTAATACAGTCTGGTAAAGTAAACGTAGTAAACTGCTCAGGAATTAATGATAACATTAATATGCTCTTGTCATATATCTGATCACTCTGCTGCTTTTCGTGCATTTTCATTGAAAGGGTGTGTGTGTGTGTGTGTGTGTATATGTGTGTAGGGTGTGTGTGTGTATACAGCCAACACACACACACACACACACACACACACACACACACCCCTACACTATGATGTGTTCTTAAATTGTATAGACGTGGGAGACACTTTCTACAGCATTCAAATCAGAATCCCAGGCTTTTATTCTCTCATATTGTTCTACCAGGAAATTCTCAATGAGAAGTTTAAAAACCTGCAACTTTCTTCCGACCTACCTACTGGTCCCTCTCAGTATTTTAAAAAGCCCAATGGGAATGGCCTTTTCAAAGTGATTCACCAGTATTAGGGAGAAGCAGCCACTTTTCCAACAGGAGCTGGAGATAAAATTCTGGGCAAAATTAGGACAATGTGATGAATTTCTGAATCTTTGTGAAACTAAAAAATAGCAGCTAACCCATTTTCTTGCTCCTCAAATACTCTCTGTAAAGTGAAATCTCATCTAAATAAACTGGGCACACGATTGTTATGTAAAGTTTGATTTATATGGTGTCTGACCTGCACACTTATTTTTAGGTGCTACTACTTGTGTATTTCCTTTTGGGAAGAAAAGGCATGCAAATATAACCACCTAGAGTTTCCCAAAGCATTTTGCCTACAAAAATTCTTTCTAACCTAAACATTTGAATTGACCTTGCCATGAATTGTCCCTGCCACATCCCGATCCATCTTAACCTCTTTGTTCCTTATATTATGAAGCTAAGAAAGTATAGGTGTACACTTACAGCAAATACACTCTCACAAACATTAAGTTCCTTCAATAAAACATGTTTCCCAAAAGGTGAATTCAGATAAGGAGAGTGTATTAGTACTGTCTTCTTAGCGACACTACACAACTCTATTTCCACCTGGATTCCTTGGAACATGGGACATGGTTACTTATACAGACAGGCAACCAAACCAGTAAGCAGGAAGAGTAGTCAAGATGATGCCAGCAGAAATTCACACACAGCCAGTTATGAACATATTGACTGGCATCCAAATGTTTCCTTAATTTGCAGTAAAACACAAAATTACTAGCCACAAATTATCTAACTTTTAACAAAAAGAAAAAAATTCCAATCATTTATGAGTAGTTAGGGTGGGTGGGGCCAAGGAGTCTCCAAAGCATGCTTTACCTTGTTCACAATGTAGCAAAGCATGCAGGAAAAAGTGACAATTGACATTCTATTTAAATTATTAAATTTCACATCTCTGTTTTGGTGCATTCTCTTTGCCTTAAAGGAGCAGTTTGGACATTTCTCCAAAAATAATGAGGACAGGGGCTTGTAAGAAAAGAGCTGAGTTGTAACCAATTTTGCCTAGCGTTAGTTGTTACTGCTTCCAAGTTGCTAAAGCAAGCAGATGGTAAGGTAGAAAATGAGTGCAGAGCAGTAATGGAGCCAGATTTCCTTCTCTGTCCAGTTTTCTAATTCTCACATCACTCTATGTTAGGAAACATAGTTATAGCATCCTATTTAATTATCATTTTTTAGAGCAGTTATCAGTTACTGCTGAATCTTAAAATTCATAAGCAGTTATCAGACAATCTAGTGATAGTCAAACCTGTCCCCTTAAAGACAGGCAGTGAGTTCTGCCTCCATGTGTGTCCCTCAAAATGATTTAAATTTATCTCACTAGTTCCTCCCTTCTAATGCTGCTGGGAAGCAAAGAAAAAAAAAAAAACAGAGCACCCACATAAATGAAATTAAAATCTGCACATGAAATATGGTAACATATGTCATGTGTGGATTAAAAGAAGATAAATTGTATATTAAAGGATAGAGTTTCACCTCTGACAAGGACTTAACAATTAGATGAATGTTTTTGAGACCAGGACAGGGCCACTTTCACTAAGAGGTACTATCACATTCTAGACTCCAAAAAGGGTCAAATGAAACTTTATCTAAAGCTCAATCTATATGCTAAAAAGTTCCCTTTACCTTGCACCAATAGTAGTAAATATTATTAGTGATGAAATACTAGAATAAATAGCCCTACTTCCATAATCTTTCAGGGTTCAAGTTACCACATTTTCAGTTCAAATTAATGATTGCACCAAGGAGATTTTGAAAGTAATAGCCTATAGCAGTATTTTTTTTAAAAACCTTCCACTGGAAGAGTAAAAGATGAATGGACGATGGACAGAACACTGGGTGGTCACAGCTTGAAAAAAACCAGTGAAAAGAGAAATACCAGAAAAAGGATTTCTGAGTGGGTTTTCCCCCTACTGTTAGCCTAATTATATTTTTCTGCTGACTGGTTAACACTGATTAAATGCTGATAAAGTGACAATCATACTTTTAGAAACAAATACATATACTATGCTGCCATCATATTACAACTTTAAAAGAAAACTTCCCAAGCAAATTTATGAAAAGTAGAGGTCCCTTCTGGAAACTATTGACTGCCTCTTAGCCACTCTTAGACCATATGTTATTCTGAAAACTAGATAAAAATACTATCCATTAAGGTGTTAAAAGTAAGGCTGCCAGGGTGTCTATAAAATGCCAGTCATCAAAACTATGGAAAAACAGTGCTTAAGTTTAGAAAAATAACATCAGAGGACCTCAGATGTATCGTAGGTGTCCTTAACGACCTGTAGTTTAAAAGTCTGCTCTATGGTACAGTGTATAACATACCTTACTATAAATTCCATAGGGAAAGTAAACATAGAACCCACAACAACTCATTCGAGGAGTTATCACTGAAAATAGCAATGTGTTTGTGTTCCATGATTTCTAGAGGATTAAAAAAAAGTTTACATTTTGAAACAAATTCTTCTTCGAAGAGTAAAATTACTTACACCACTTTAAACTGTGAAAGTCCTACCCAGAAAATTCTAAATTTTCCTGCCTGCAATCACCCTGAACATCAGTGGCAAATTAAAATCTGTTAGGTGAATCTGTATGAATCAAGTGATTTTTTTCCAAAGCATGATATGCCTTATTATCTATGCATGGCAGAAATAAACTGCTCTTAAATTCCCACAACATAAACAAGCCAAGTTATCAAAAAAACAATATCCCCTGTCCCTTCTCTCTTCTGTTTCTTCCTTACTATAATTAGGCAGAGCAAATGACACTGCGTCCATAAAATAAGAATTAATGACAGTAATAATATTAAAAAAAATAAAAGGTATGTCAACATCTGAGGGCAGGTGGGATTGTAAGTGCAGTATTTCTTCATGTGCAGTTCTTTACTTCATAGGGGTCCCCTTTGGAATGAAAAGGCCTAGTGGAATGTGTGCTCCCCTCGAACAATATGTGATGAAAACTCGTAACGGTCCTGGCTTCTGTAGCCACAGATGTTGCATTCCAGTGGGTCCCGGTAGCCATGGCAACCCATATGAATGGTGTACATGACATGGTCTAGGAAAAGGACTCGGCAGTGCTCACACTTGAAGGCCCTAATCTGTTCTCCTTCTCCATTGAAGACCTTGTAGATGTCCTTCAGAGAGCCCTTAGGAGCCTTGGTGGTATCCAAAGCCTTGACGTCCTCCTTTATGTACGCTGGGCTTTGTTTCCTCTTGGGATTTAAGGCAGGGTTTCCTTGGTAGGACTGGTGGTCATCATGGCTGCTTTCTGAGTCAGTAGAATCCAGGCAGCTATTGCTGGGAGAGGCCTCTCTTTCCTGGGGTCGACTCTTTGGTCTGATGAGAGAGATAGGGCCATCCATGTTGTTTTCGTGACTATCAGAGGTTTCCCTGCTCATGGGTCTTTCTATCCTATTTGGATGATAGACCTGAGAATAAGCTGAGCTTATAACTGGGGCCACCTCAGCGATTGTGCTTGGTGGGTGCTGCATCAGAGGGTGAAGGGCCTCAGCTCCAAGGTAGGTGATTGCATTGTTGATGGCTTGGTCCATCATATGAGACTGCATCAGCTCAGCCTCCTTCTCATATGTTAAGTTCATATCAAAGTGAATGTCTGGGTAGCTGAATCGCATGAGCTTTTCCCCTGAAAAGGTAAGAGAGAGAAAAATTTTAAAAAAGAATGCATAAGACTAATGATCAGATTTCAAATATAAGAGAGTACAAAATAATCACCTCCACTTTACATATGTCATATCTTATACTTTACATTAAGTATTTGGAATTTTCAATTCTATTAATACTCAGAAACACTCTTAACTGGGAAGAGGATTAGTAATAACTTCACAAGCCATTTGCACTTGTTCTGATGTCACAATGAAAATACATTTATACTGAAAGACATGGTTGTTATCTTATTTTCATCCCCTATTTTAATTTCCATGTGTCTAAAACTCAGTGACTATAGTGGAAAAAAGTCATATCTGCTGAAAACAAGTCAGAGCCTGTTTGCTTTTGCATATTTTGAACAAGCTACAAAGTCACAAAAGCACAAATGATCTGTTATCACTTCTGTCACCTCATCCATTGTGTAGGGTTAATTTAGTTGAGTAACTGCTGTATTAGAAAAAACTTACAGAGGCAATATATGTCTTTAGGGAGGATTCAAAATGGTTACTATTATATTAAATTACCATTAAAAGCAATATAGTCTGATAAACAGAATAAAATTTAGGGCTATTTTAAAGAGTTTTTTTACAAAAGACCTTCTTATGAACTTGGGAATTGTTACGCTTCATTGTTTCTGCTTTTTGAAATGGATATTTGTTCATTTTAATGCACCCATTCTTATTCAGATGTGCTGGTAAATGCACCCATTGTTAGTTTTCCATAGTTTTCCTTGACTGAAGGATGTTTGCATTTATCCCTTTAATATTTACATCAACAAATTTAATTTTACTTCACTGTTTACTTCAATATAATATCTAATCATTAACTGTGTAAGAGTTTTGATGGGTAAAACTGGAGAAGTAATTCTAATTCTTTTTTCCTTCAAATACTGCCAAATATTTTTTATCTTTTAAAAAATTTGCCACTGACACAATTATCTAGACATTCAAATAAGTAAATCTTATATATAAATACTTATTGAAAGTATAAGTAGACTTCTTACAAATGTTTAGTATGTTGTTATGGGTAGATGCCCAACTTGCAATATTGGATAGGAATCGCTGATCTGCTGAGCTGCATTCTGGAAGAGTGTTTTCAGGTAGACAGTATTATTTCAGATTTGGAGAAAGGGCCCCAAAGTGAGACCAAAGTAATGACTGAAGTAATGAAAAGATTTTATCTCAGGGCATCCAATTTAAGATATTGCAATGTCAAGTGTTTCAAAGTTAAGCTAGACATACCTAATCTACTTTCTCTAACTGTTTACAATTTAGAGGGAGTGCTGGCAATTTAGGGATCACTTATAGTAGTGTGATACGTGATATGGGGTCAAATAAGAATATGTGACTCATACTGGAGTAAAGGAAGTAGCATCAGAGAAAGAAAATGATGGCAAATATTAGCCAAATGAGGTAATATATAGGTGGAGCAGCTAACAGGGAAGCTCACAGGCAAGAGGGCATGACTTTTTTAAGGTATTACTTATACTTCCATGTGACTGAGAGTGGAAAAGTGTGAGAGAGATAAATTCAGATAACATATGGCTCACTAAACAGCTAAGGAATTTGGATTTTATCCTGAGGGCAATAAGGACTAAAGGGGTTAAAGAGTCCTTACTTGACTAGGTATGTATTTAGTGAGACTATTTAGGAAATTGGAGCTGTAAAGATTACCCTGCCTTAACTAGTTCAATGGCAGTGGAAATGGAGAGAAGTTAATGGCATGAAGAGACATTTAGAGAATACAGTTCTAAGGCTTGGTGATTATCTAGACATGAAGAATGAGAAAGAGAAAGAGGCATGAAACCCAGGTTTTTGGTCTGAGAAACTTAGTGGATGGTAAAGAGATAGAAAAGATGATGAATTCAGTTTGAGGAAGAACTATGAGTAACAGACATGTCCAGTAAGTACTGAGCTATAGTTTCAAACTCAGGAGAGAGATCTGAGGGATAGAGAGATATGAAATAAAGATATGAGAATCATCAGCTGATAGACAGCAACTTCGAAGGGAGTAGATAATATCAGCCAGACAGCAGGTAAAGTGTGAAGAGCAGAGGATCAAAAACAGACTTTGCAACAACACCCGAGATTTGTATGCCTGCCCAAAGACCAAGGCATTCCTGCACTGGGCTGCATGTTTTGAGAACACGGGGCCTTGCTCTTCATGGAATGAGGAATGTAAAGAGCCAAGGGAATGTGTCTATCCGGAGCTTATTCCCTAGGTTATACTCTGGGTACTCAGGACCCAGAATTCCTTGCCTAAATGGCTCTGAGTTTGTAACCAAGGTCAGCACAGTCTTCTTCATGAGTCTGCCCTCCTAAGAAACAGTTGTGCCGCTGATATACACACACTTGGACCTTGTGGTGTGCATGTGCAATGTGAAGATTTAGATGTGCAAGCTGTGGTGTCTACACACCTTTTGGCACTGGACAGGACACAGAAAAGTGGGGCTAAGAGAAGGGCCTGACCACAGGCCAGGGGATGGTTCTGCTCGTGCTGCCAAAGTCTCAGAGGAATCTGAGAATTATGTATTCATTTAAACTCAGTCTTCCAAGTTAGGAAGGTAAAATATAACAGCTTATCCATTTAATTTATAATGATAAAATATTTAGGTATATGAATGGAGATCTCCATGGGTATCTTTGTCCCATTTGCATAGTGGCTATTTGGGGTAAATCCTTAAAGAAGACAGAAAGAAAAGTCAGAAAAAGCTGGAAGAAATGCAAGAACGGTTAATGTCATAGAAACCAAAAGAAGAGTGTTTCAAATAGAATGGATGATTCAGTAGTGGCAAATGCTCTCCATCACTTGTGTATGATACTATAAAATGGAGTGACTGGATTTGGCAATTTAGAAGCTAGCGATGATTTAAATGAGAACAATTTCAGTAAAGCGTAAGAAAGAAAGCCAACTGCATAACTGGGGAATGAGTGGAAAGAAAGTAGTTAGGGAAAGGAAGCATAGAAAACTTTTTAACAACTCCATCTCTGAAGCAAAGGAGAAAGCAGGTAGTTGCAAGAAGGAGAGCTGGGTTTGAAAGATTTTCTAAATGCTGAGTGTTTATCCTAATAAATGCTGAAAGTAAAATTCCAATAGAAGGGAGAAGTTTAAAAACATAAGTGAAAAAGAGAAAAAATGATAGTGTAAGGTATTTGGGGAGGCTTGATGTGAAAATTCTAGATCACAAGAAAAGGGATTAAACTTACGCAGAAACAGCGATACTTCTTTCATTGAAACAAAGAAGAAAAAAGAAGTATTCACATGAAGGCACTCAGTCCTACAGAACTAGTGATATGGCACTGTAGTCATTTCAACTGTATTTTACTCTGTGAATCTAGATATATCAAGGAATTGAATATCATCTTTGCAAGAAGTAAAAGAGTGACATGGTCACAGTGGTGAGCAGGAGAGAATATCCAGGGATGCATTAAAGGAGGGCAGCTACATGGTATGTAAGGGACAACTGATATTTGAGATCAGTTATTCATTTACAGTGACACCAAACTGGAAAACTGGGTTTTTCTCCAAAAGTACTAGTGTGCATAGATATGAGATAAAAGCTCAGCTGGCTTCAGTAGAGTGGGGTTCACTGAGAGAAGGTGACAGGACTTGAGAACAAGAGCATCAAGAATCTTAGCAGGAGAGCAGTAGAGTGGTGAACCATGTAATCTAAGCTATACAAAAAAAGAAAGGAGACAAATTTAAAAAGTGTATTTGCCTAGAGTGTGTGATAAAGTTGAAGAACACTATTTAACTAGGGACAAGGTAAAAAGGAATTACAGTTAAGTGTGTCATGATGGAATTCTTCATTTCAAAACACATCAGGGAAACAGTTACTGTAGGATTGGGTGTTATATATTACTGACAGGATATAATCCAAACAAAGAAATAATGTCATCAAATTCATAATAAAAATCTAATGTTATTAATTTAAGATCATAAGGTAAATTTAGAAAAATCTGTCAGTCTTTTCTAAGGAATGTAATCAAATCAAATTGAGAGTAACATCTCTATGTTATAGAAAACATAAAAATGTTACAAAGAGCAGAACTTACGTAAATTCAGAAGACAGAAAGAATAATAATTTCAGTTTCCTAACTGCTATTTAGTGGATTACATAGACACTTAATGGACATTCATTAAATTAATCAATTTTAAAGGTAGGTGAACTGGCAGTAAAAATAGATAATTGTAAAAAGAAAAGAGAAAAAAAAGATACATTACTGAGGGCTAAAGGAAGGCCTTTGGGTATCCTGTCAGATCTTTAGGCTGATCTAGTCTGAAGTATGATCCTTAGAGCTACCCTTTAGCCTCCTTTCAGCGAGAGCTGTCACTAATATCTCCACCTAGTCTTAAAGTGATATTTTGGTCATTTGTGAATGTGTCAATTTTACAATTAAAAGAAATCTCTAGGGCAATAGAACTTTATTGCACTCTCCTCCCTGAAATAACCAAAGAGAAGATTTTTCACCCATACACCACTCAACCCACGTCAGGATGCTCTACAATGCTCACTGGTAGTATTTCTTCTAATATTTACCTATTACAAATTGTGTAATTATAGATAAAACACACATACAAGTAATGACAATTCTTTATGGAGCATCTCATTTGTCATGCATTCTGTTCTAAAAAGATGCTTTTTGTATCCTCAAAGATACTTTATGACTTACAATATGCTGAATGATGCCAAGTCTGAGTATACCAAAGAATACCAAAGGGGATGGGAATGAAAAAGGGAAGTCTAAATACATATTTAATCTTCCTACTTCAAAATCATAGGCTGGATGAAAAAAAAAGCTCAAAATATAAACTACAGATCCAAATATGAAACATCTTGAATGTAGGTTGAGAAATATTTTTCTAATGTAGTTTTGGGGAAAAAATTCTCTTTATTCTAGGTCAAATAGTAAAAACATTAATATTACATAGGGAAAACAGTTTAAAAACCTGGCATTATAGCAAATCAAAAATTACAAAACTGGCTTATAGGCTACATCATTTCCCCTAAGTATTATTATTTAAATAAATGATCATTTTATTTTTACAAGCTATTTTACTTCATATATCATTTCATCTAGAGACAGCAACTTGCTGCTGTCAGCCTTCCTTTATTTCTCTGCTTTAGGCCCATCTACCCTAAGGATAGGTGTGTGTTTGTATGTAAGTGTGGTACACATGCACTAGCATAAAGTAGAAAAAAATAATGGAGTGAAGACATGGTATTTACTTCATAAACTGAACCAAACCATATATATATTTCATCCATGAGAACGTGCCTTTACTCATCAAAATCACCTTTTAAAAGAAAGCATCTATAACGCTTACCCACAAACTTTTGTGGAGTGGAGCTTTTACGTTTTCCCATATTCCCCGCAAGCTTCTCTATGACAGCAGGTCTCTCAAAAGGCACCAGAGAAATATTGTTGTCCATAATAGGCTCTTGTTCCTTACAATCTTCCATAGGAGGTACTATAGGAAACCATGCAAAAAGAGCAACTTGATAATTTCTTCAACATTTTAAGAGCAATAAAGCTGAACTTTCCATCTCAATAAGTGTGACACAAACATTAGATAGTATATGTGAATACAAGCAAATAGAAAGAAAAACCTCTAATGTGAAAATGCACTCTCTAATTTTACACACACATAGATACACAGGATTTGTTTTTATCCAAGTCTCTCTCAGATCAATCACACATACTGTTGTGACTATTGGTAGCAAACATGTTCATCTTGTTTCTCATCTCATTCCTCTGAAAGTGTTTTTAACATTGATTAAAATCAATACTACTTTTAAGACTGCACTATTCTCAAAGCTGTTGGAGTCTATTTTTTAAAAAACAATTTAAATCAGTCACCTTGTTCTGAAGGAAAGCTTAAGCAGACACACATAATTACAACACAATATTTAACCATTTATTTCACCCATTTATTTTCTGGAGCAGATTTCCTATTTGATGAGTTGAGTAAGCTGTTAGTCCTACAGGCAGTCATTAATACCTGCGCAAAGCGATCCAACTCTGAATATGGAAAGAATAGCAGCTATAATTCATTTTAGAAACAGTTCTTCAGCAGGATAAAAGAATTCTGCTCTTTTCTAAATTGGATTCCAAGTCCAAGATTTTCCAAATTGGCATATTTGCTCACTAAACTACTGCTCTAATTCATTTGACATAATCTCTCCAGTGTGGCTCCCTCTTTGTTCCCTTTGTCTAAGTTCTAAGGGTTAAAATATTAGCTCATAGATATTGATACTAGATATTGGCATCAATAGTATAGACAAAGAAGTTATAGAAGTTATTTCTGAGTAAAAATATTGTTACAGGATGTTTAAGGATAGAGAAACACTTGAGACAAATCAGGTCAGCTGATTAAAACCAGGGTTTACAGGACAGGTCTTAATATATTACTTCTTGATTAGTGTTGCTTTCTCCAATTCCACCTGTGCCAGTAGTTTAGAAGCCTAACAGTTTCCTATCTTAGGAGAGTTTCACTTGTTCAGCATGCACAAGAAAATGATTTCTTCTCCTCTTTTCACTTACGTATTCTCATTTATAAGGATGGACACTAAAATAAAGTGAGAAAGCAAGACACGAAAGTTAAAATCCAGTACACAATTCAGATGACCTACTTAATAACCAATATAGGTTGCTGATTTTGAAAAAAAAAAAAAAAAGAAAAATTGTATCAAAAACGGTTTTCCGGATTTGAACACGTTTTTAAAAAAAAAGTGACACTCGGTCTAATTTGTGGGATAACCTATTGTAGACATAATGAATAACTGACTTTTGTATTTAACTTAGTAGCAAATGGGCCCGAAAAAAAAATTAGCCTTTAGTCTCTATTTTATAAATGATCTTCTGGCCGTAAATGTTAAGGAATTCTGTAATTGTTGGATATTAATTTGGAAAAAAATTCCAAGATGGCATTCAGAAACAAGGAAAACATGTAGGTTATTTCCTATACAGATATAATTCATGATATTATCAAGTGGAAAAAGTATGCCCTAAAACATTAGAAAAAACATCATGTTCTTTAACAACAACTGAAATTTAAAAATATATACTTAAAAAGAAAAGCAAAGATGACCACAGAATTCAAATAAGGGCAGAGCTAGAAGGATCAAATGGCACTAGTGATGTGGGGAGAAACCATGGGGTTAGATACAGATCACAGTCCAAGATCCAAAATGAAAGAAGGAAAGAAAAAAAAGTTTGTTGTAAATTTTGCTAAAAAATAGCAAAATGGGTTAACGGGGTTTGCCCCCAGAATTGAATATTCTAATTAGTTTTGAAATGAACAGTCCAAAACTTGGCAGTTTTGTTCTAAGTCTCACCTTGAATTTTCGTATTTGCACACAATTAACACTCAAATCGAAACCTGGGTGTGGGAACGGTCCCATACCACATCCACCTCAATTCCGATGATTTGTCCCAAGTTCAATGAAGCTCATGTGAACTGAAAACAATGACTTCGGCAGAGCTCTGGTCTAACTTCTGCTTTACAACAGCTCTTGATATATCAAATATTGATTTTGTTGCTACCATATCAGCAAAAATAATAATAATAACTGACGTTTACCATGTGATAAGTACTGTTTTAGGAGGGTGCATTTAATAATTCATTTAATCCTTCTAAAAGCTACCAGAGATTTGCACAGTTACCATCTCCATTTTACAGATGGGGGAAACAAAGACCAGAGATGTTAATTTCCTCAGGGTTTACATCTGTTTAGCAGGGAACAGTGTTGAACCATGTTGCTATGGCTCCAGATCCTGAGCTCTTAGGTACTATTTTATACTATTATTTATAGACATTAGTTATAAGCATGTTTGACATATTTATGTCTACATTGGGAAAAGATCACATACATTTCTCAAATATGTAACTAATCTTAAATTTTGCTTTCATAAATCTGGGTACAATGCGTCAAAAATTTTCTGGATATATATTCCTTGAAACGAAACAGATTCACTAACTAAAAAAATGCATCAATCACATAGTGAGACATTTATCTAGATTAAGAAAATATCAATATGCTAACTTCACCTGTTAGAGTATACTTCCTAACCTGAAAGTATCTTCCTGGCACTTAGTTTTGAAGTCATAACTAGGAGGAATATATACTTATTTCATTATCTCATCACATTGATAATCCATAAGGACAGAAACATAACAGTTCTCTCAGCATAGCTATTTTTACCAGACAATGCACTCAGAATTCAAATTCCAAGATATCTGGGGACTTAGCTTAGGTGACATGTCTACCTGCTAGCCAAAGGCAGGAGACCTACACTGATAGTCCCACCAAGGGCTTCACCCACTGGGAGACAATACTCTAAAAGGGAAATGGAACTTTTGTTATCAAAGGTGAAAGGTATGTAGGGTAGACAAAACAACAGATGTCTTCATAAATTTCCTCCCTACTGTCGAATCTAAAAAAACTTATTTGTCTTAGTAATTTTCCTGACAACACCGTATAATGCTGACACTTGCTTTGGCTTCTGTGAAATTACTCTTTCTATTTTCCCACCTTCTGCTCTTACTCATCTTCATGGCTTTTTTTTCCCTAGTATTTTCTTTGCCTTCTAGATGTCTCACTCTAGACTTATCATATAACCTTATAGAACCTTTTATTTCAGTATACTGTCTATATAATGATGGCTCCAACAACTTTATTTCCTTCCCAAAACTCTCTTGAGAACTTGAGATCTGTACATTCAGCTTCCTCCCAAGTTTCACTTGGCTGTCTCTCATAGGTACCTAAAAGATAATGTGTTCAAAAACTGAAATTTCTTTCTGTTTTTCTAATTTTCATTTCAGTGACTGCTACTAGCACCTACCTGGTCATTCATACTAGACAACTGACCAAGCCTATATTTCTTCCTTTCACCAGTCTTCTGACTTCCTCCTCCCCACCACCTTTCCTAATGTACACACATGGAATTGCCAAGTATTTAAAATTCTACATCCATAACTTCCAGTGACCTAACATTTCTGCATATCTGAGGCTACTATGCTCAATTCAAAACCAATCAGGAGATTGCTGTGATAGTCAACTGCATCTGTTCTGATTCGTCTGATTTATCTCCCACATTTCTAGCAATAAGATGATAATGTAATAATGTTTTTAGGCTAAAGTATTAAATTATTTGCTTAGTCCAATACATTCTTGATGCTTTGTTCACAGTGCTTTCTCTCACTTTATCAATCTCCTTATTTTGCTTTCCCTTACAAACTGGACTCTAATTATACACAGCTGCTTGTGGGTCCTTAAGCCACTCTCCTTTTTTAAATTTCTATTTTTTGACACTTGCTATTGTCTCTGCATGAAATACCCTTCTCCACTTATTTGGCTAGCTATTTTGCCTTTTTAAATGCCACTCAAACCATAACTACCCTAAAAATTCTTCTTGGACTCCCAGATTGGTTTAGATATCTATCATCTGTGCTTATAATGCTTCTGTGCTAATAATGCTTATTACACAGTGATATAGCTCTTGGTTTACTAGTATATTTCTTGCAATAGCTGGTAAGGAACCTTAGGGTAAGGACTGAATTTTTGCCTTCAGTACCTCTTGTGATAGGAAAGAAATATAATATTCAGTGGATGTTTATTGAACATTTTCATGAAGAAAATGTTTTACCCAACACGTTGACGAAGTTTACTAGAACATTTACAGGTTCCCAATTATGCCTCCATACTTGAAATAAAATATGAAATAAACTACCAAAAAGTTCAAACATAAAGAATATATTTTCTTGCTTTAAAGTTGGCTATCTTTTTTTTGCTCACACTTTCATTTTATCTTCCAGTGAAGGGAAAAGGTAATTACATGCTTTGGTTTTTGTATTTTTTTTCTTTAAGCTGAATTATCTTTTTTCCAAAAATACACGTCATGAATTCCCCCCCCACCATAAAACTCAAGAACTTTTCATTGTGCTCTTAAATAAATTTTAGTTTCTTATCCTTTCCTCTTGTCCTGCCACCACCCTTTCCTCTTCACTTTGACATTCTCACTTCTGTTCTCTCCTCAAACCCATAAGTTATCTATATATAGTCTACATTGGGGACTGCACTTTTCTTTAGGAGACACAAATTTGATCAACCCAGTGAAATTCAAAGTGGATTATCACAAAAGGCTCTAGTTTGCATCACACTCTCCTAGTTCAGTTTTATTTTCTGCCATGCCTCTATCTCCAAACTATATTCAATATCTTGTAATCTTTTATTAATGTACTTTTATGCCCCCAAACTTCAGCCTATGTCAGCTTCTCTGGAACGCGTATTCTCTATGCATCGGTCCAATCTAAACAATTTTTTTCTCATCTCATGTACAGCTCAAACACTGCATATTACAAGTTTTCTTTGACTTCTCTAGGTAGATTATTCTCATCGGTGCTACCAGAGAATTGTATAGAAGCATTTGTTAGAGTACTTGTTTCATTTTATTTGTCTTAAGTATGTAGTTACTACCAGACTATAAATGTAAGAATGAAATTGTGCCAATTTATCTTTATCTCCCCAGAATGTACTACAGAATTTGCCATACAGCAAGACCTTAATAAATGTTCCCTGAAGTGAAAGAAAGCCTCCTTGATTTCAGACACCTCCTTACTAGAAGAGTCAACAAAGAGAAGAGCTTTGTGAAGGAAAGACTAGGAAATGTAATTTTGGCAGATACGAAAAAAAAAAGAGAATAGTAATTAATTCACATTGCTAATAGCAACCCCAAAGATAACTCTCATACCTACCACGAAAAGAAAAGAAAAGAAAAGAAAAGAAAAGAAAAGAAAAGAAAAGAAAAGAAAAGAAAAGAAAAGAAAAGAAAAGAAAAAGCCCAAGATGTAACAGGATAGAGAGGGAAGGGAATAGGTAAGAATTTCACTGTGTGCATGTGGGGGACACGGTGAAGAAGTTCTAGCAGCATCTGACTCATGTTTTACTCATGGCATCAATCAATCCCTACCTCATACAGTGAATTTACCATTAAGAATTTTAACAAAAGGAAAAGAAGATTAAGGATAATCTCAAATTATCATTAGTACACACACAGGAAAAATAGAGCATGGAGTGTTAGCATTAAGGTAAACTTACATGGTTAAAACTGGATATGATATTTAAGAACAAACACTTGGGTCTGGAAATGATAAAAACATACCACTGCTCTGCTCTGACTCTGCCTCTGTTCTGCCCAGTATCTAGTTGTCTTTCCCACTTTCCCCTGCTCTATTCCAGCTTCAGTGCCATTTCTTGTCATGGTCTAAGCAAAAATTTATCTATTTAAACTTTTTGTTAGTACTTATTCTACAACTGGTTAATCTGCCTAAAGATAATTAAACATTGATTATATGTATGTAAACCTTACCTACCTATAACAACATAAAGTCATTTAGGAGAGACTATTTCTTATTCAGGTAAGTATATAACATTGAGTTTCATGATTAACTGTGAATGGGAAAAGGAATTACAGAATTAATCAAATGTAGAAACAGCAAGGAGAGACCATTACATGGAAAACTAGTAGTGATGCCCTAAGATGTCTTTAGAAAACCTGGCATGCACCTAAAGCCTCCATCAGTTTCCCTGTTCAAGCTACCGCTAAAAAAACTACAATTTAATCACAGAGTATGTTGTAGGCAAAAGAAACCTGAAATTCCAAAGTTAATGCTAGGAAAGATGGAACATTTAGTATTCCTTAATATTTAATTCTCAGAAATGTAATAGTAAAAAGAACTATTTATTGGGTATTTATTACACATCCAATCACATTAAATTCTCACATCAAGCCTATGAGTGACATACTCAGATGGCACACAGCAGACTACATTTACTGGAGTCCAAGATTGACCATTTTAACCCCTATGCTCTGGATCCAGTATTATCCTCCAGAGACCTATTAATGCAAACTTAAATATCAAACTCACCAAGAGTTAACACACAGACAGGTTTTTAACAAATATTAGGTAACAATTTTAATGATAAAGCTAAATGGATTCACAATGATAAAAGAAATGAAATCTATTTCTTTAGAATATATAAATTACTCTTATTACAAAGAAATGCTTAGATTATTTGGGATAGTAAAAGAAATACTTTAAATAAAAAAATCCAATACAACAACAGATAATCATTCATGTTCTATATACTATGTCGTAGATAAAACAAAAACCCAACAAATAATCTTGAGCTGTCTGTATCTGTAAATCACTAGGTGGATAGTTATATTTTAAAAGTGACTAGAAACTAGACTTTTACTGATGAATATAATACAGATGCTGATTTATAGTGAACGCTATAAACAAATGTTCCTTCAATAAATGTGATGACAGCATTTCATTTGGTAATACCAGTCAAAACTTTTTAAAATGAAAGATATAAATGTGCTAATACATTATGATTTTTGTATGTATTTTTATTTATAATTAAATCAATCAATATAAAAATAAAATTAGAACAAGAGAGACATTTAAGGTATTAAAATTCGTAACTTCCCATGGTAAAGCTGATTTACTAACATTCATAGACAATTACAGATTGATAGGGACTGCCTTCCCACCTGCTATTATGTGTTGTGAAGATGTGGATATTCTGCTTTTTGTGGAAGAAATGATACCTAATTTTGGTCTAGAATGTTACACACACTTGTAGTAAGCTAGTCAGTCATTTCCAATTATATCACTATCATTTGTACCTAAGAGAGATGAAAATACATAAATAACCAATTAATTCTTTTAGCGAACCTATAGACTATGTGGAACCATCTTTTATTATTTGGTGCAGCAAATAAAAGAGAAAACAGTTCCTTCCTTTGGCATATTCAAGATCAAATGCCTTACAATTAGGCTAATTATGTTAATTCAGACAGGTCTTAAAAGAAATAATTTGAGAGTAGCGCAAAAACTCAACAGAGCTTGTTTGTAAAATATCTCAAAGCTTTACTTCTTTCAAGTGCTTAAGAAGATAATCCCACACAAAGTTAATGATATCTGAAAATGTTTTAAAGAGTGAGATTTTATCTTTATGCTGAAGGGTGGAGAGAATGATCTAAGCCAGAAATCATAAAAGCAGTAGAGGGGCGAAAGCCATTTTTACCCACCATGGTGACTCATGACCTGCCCAGCAGCCTCCATGCTGACATTCTGGAGATAGTTGTGGCAGCGCTCCTTGTGCTCCTCCAGTGAACTGCGCTGCTTGTAGCTTCGTCCACAGTAGTTGCACTTGTGAGGTTTACCCACTGCGAAGAGAGCTCAAGGTCAGTACACTGTCAATCTCATCCCAGGCAAACTTACCAGCTAACTTGGCATTCTGGAGGAAGTGTATTCATGCTTTTCAGACTTAAATCTCTTCCTCCTCCACATTCAGATTTAGGCAAGAAAAGATAACAAATTTCTACCAGACTAAAAGATAGCTAAAAAATAAGTGGCTCATACCTTTGGTGACAGGGGAAATACTGAATCAAATTCATGCTCTGACTGTATCCTAGATTATGAGGGGCTGATCATCAATCTTCAAATTATCTGATTCTTAACACTAACATTTAGTCACACAAATCTCTCAGTTTTGACTCATTCAAAGATAAATCAGGGTTGTCCTAGATACATGACAACTATTTATTTATTGGAGGGGGTAAAGCTGGAATTTCACTGGAGAAAATTAAACTGCAACAACTCCAGTTATTATTCACGGGTACCAAGAAAACTCAAAAGAATTAAAGTAATGAGCAGATAAAAGCAGAAAGTTTCTCTTTTCTTTCCACCTTAGTAATAACTATTCACACATGCAAAACTTTAGAGCAGATAAGTAGGTTCTCCCTCATCAGCACTATTCTTATATTACCAAGAATTAACTCACTAGGTGCTTTGAGTCAGGAACATTAGTAATAATCAACTGATGCCTGAACAGATTTTGTTATAGTGATAGTAATATTTTCAACACATTTCACATTCACAAGTAAAGTATCCCATAATTAGCCAAGCAACCATATCTTAGTACACCTGGTAGACTTCTGTGGTGCTCACATTAAGGAAAAAAAAAAAAAAAGAAGAAAGAAAGTGGGCCTCCCTGGTGGCACTGGGGTTAAGTCTCAGCACTGTAAAGCTATAGGCAGCCACTGCAGCAAGAGTTCAATCCCTGGCCAGGGAGCTGACCCACTTACGGTGCACAGGACCTCTCCTGTCTTGCCCACTGCTCCCCTCAGCAGAGTATTTCAGTAAATCTGCCTGTTCTGCTCACCATTCGATCTCTGGTGAATCCTCTCACGTCCATCCCACCTCTGGCCTACACCCCAGTTCTTGTATGCATAAATAAATAAATCTTTAAAATGAAATTTTAAAAAAGAGAAACTTAAAAAATTAAAAAGAAATAAAACATTATGGAAAGAGGTATGTTTTGAATATGACTATTGGCAAGGATATCACAGAGCACTATGACTCTTAATTCTGAATGGATATGGAAAAACAAACAGCAGGTGGTGTATGCCAAAATACTCAGTAGTAAATCAGTGTGAATAAGGTCAGCAACTCTCATTTGACTCCCATAAGAACCATTTTTATTTTACCCTGAGGACAAACAGACTTTTTTCACAGCCAAAGACAGCATCCCGAACTCCAGTCACCTTAGAAGCCCACACTACAACATGGTCACAGCAGAACTGAAATGCCGTGGTAAGGCAAGGTATTTATAGCTGCATAAAAGTTTCACAATACTGACTAAATAAAAAAGAAAACCCTCTGTAATTGCATTTGTAAACTAAAATTGTTACTGTAAACTAGGATTACTTGTTCATAATCATATTTTGCAGACCATTAAAAAAAAAGCTATCTAAGCCAGGATTAATCATTCCGAAATACGAGGCTAAATAACTTCTATTTTTTTAAAATCAAGAATCTCTGGGAAGTGGAAACCAGGTGGTTATGTATTTTGTAAGGAATTTGTATCATTGTTTGAGAACAATAAAGAATACAAGAAAACAGTTTTAGTCAAAAATATTTAGACTGAATAATACAAATATACTTATATGTAATTATAGTCCAATTCATCAGGTCATCTATTATAAAGTCTTGATTGCTATCACCATTAGTCAATTTTAGATTGTTTACTGATGCTTATTTAGAAGTGATGAATTTTCAATGAACAAGTCATTAATTAACATTTATTAAGCACATACACTTTAGTTAACAATATGCTATAAAATAGTTATGGCCCTATCTTCTCCTTACTAGTTCTGTCACATTGCAAACTACTATGATTCCTATGTATTTCCTGTTCATGGTGTATCCTCCTATACTTCCTCTCAACTTCCAAGTCAGATAAGGAGGAACAGACACTATACATTTTACTGCTTTCAAAATCCACTCATTTTTAAAGTCTATCCCATCTACTTTACTTTAGCTTCTCCCACTTTCTCTGTTTTAAACCAACACTCTTTCCTCTTCATCACATCTTTGTTGTTGCTGAGTCCATTTGCATTAATTGTTCTAAAAGTATAAACCAATGTCCCCAAATACTAATCTGCATGCCACTGTAAGTCCACATGCTGGGCAAGATGCTGGACTTTGACATCTCATAACTATTCTAATCTCTAAGAAATTTGCCCTGGAAAGACTCCATCTTATCTTTCATATGTGTCTCATTTAATAACCTATTTATTAAAAACATACAGTGCACCAACATGGTGATGAAGTTCAAAGCCAAAATGGAAAACAGATATTCATGGTGCCTATTCTCATGCAACTGAAGTCTGTCATTGAACAAATATATAATGAATATCTATATTACCAATTGTGTTAGAGTCTACAGAGCAAAATAATAGTGTTGTAGTATAACATGGAGAGCCTCATTAACTTGAGAGGTTGAACAGGAAGGTCTGCCTGAGGTTGAATATATAGGTTGATAACCAACTGAAGGAAATGCAGAAGTCAGATAATAGGGGGTAGGAGGTGGGGGGGAGAAGTCAGTATTTCAGGATTTCCAGGAACTGCCATCATCTCTTTCAGTTTTCTCTCTCACACTTAGTCTAGATCATACCCTGATTACTCTTTTGAAAACTTATTTTCATACATCATCAATAATCCTTGCCACATCTAATATGGCTCTTCTATATCCCAAGACCATTTTCTGTCAGTTCTTTGGTATGTCTTAAAAATCAAGTTTATGAAAATATTGTTTATATTTGCTCCCTATATGTTTATATGTTTAATACTCACAACCTATTTTATACTACATATAAATGAATTAATTTGTATACCACATATATTCATAGAAGAGGACCAGTATTTACTACTTCTGTTTTCATAAACTGTTCATTATCACCATCTGAACCAATTTCATTCTGATATAAACAAAACATTTTAAAAAATTCTCCAATAACCTCAGACCTTCTTCTAAGTCCAGGGGACTTTAATCAATCTTAAACAATCTTAGTTTCTTTTTCACAATCACATTTTCTTATGTCTTAAATCTCCTGGGATCAGATTCTGTGTTCACAATCACTGTAGTTGCAACCCTTTCCTACTAGGCTAATATATATGTACCCCCAGAGTTTGTTCTCAGTAGTTTCCTGCTTTTCTCTCTAGATTAAGCCCTTATTTCTATAAATCATCCAAATCATGCCTGGAGTAATATCCCCATGCTTGCATGTACCTACTACTCATTTAAACATTTTGAAAATGATCTTGGTGAACTTAAAGACCGTTTCTCTGTGCTCTCAGAGACCTCTCTCTATCCTCTGTGATACATTACTTAGAAATAACTGCATAGTAATTATAAATTTGATCTCTATTTATTTTCCTAGTTCAAATAATAAGCTCTGTCTTAAGGACAAAGATCACGTTTTACCAATTTTGAACTGACAATGCTTACAGAAGTTCTTAAACATAGGTGACACTCACTGACTGCACTTCAAACTCATACTTTCAAAGGCCAGTTTGAGTATTTCTTAGTGCAAACAACATATCTGAAATTATCTTCTTCCACAAAATGATTTCTTTATTCTGTCCTGTGCTAGTGTTCCCACTGTTTTAATTACCCACTCAAAACAAGGCAGTCACTTTTGTTGCCTCCTACCTTTTCCCCACTTTTGAATGATTGCTAAATTCTTTTTTTTTTTTTCATTTCTAAGTGTTATTTGCTTCCACCAAACCACCCATACCCATACCCCATCTGCCTCCATGCCCTGCCCCCTTTCTCCTCTGGTAACCATTATCTTCTTTTTGCTAAGTTCAGATTTTTACTTCTCTTATTGTTTGCATGTAATTGTGTGTGTGTGTGTGTTTATATTCACAAATGAATGAAACCATCCTATTTCACTCTTTGGCTGATTTCACTCAACAAAATCACCTCAAAGTCCATCTATTTTATGTCAAATGCCTCCATTTCACCTTCTTCACAGCAATATAATACTCAATGAATATATGTACCAGTTACTCCATTCATCTGTGAAGGGCACTTGGGTTCGTTCCATGACTTGACAACTGTAAAGAGTCCTGGCATGTACATAGGTATAGCTAGATCTTTCCATGTTCAGTTCTTCATGTTATTTGGATAGACACATAATAGCAGTATTGTTGGTACAAATGGAATTTCCACTTTTATTTCCTTCAGACATCTGCATACTATTTTCCACAGGGGCTGCACCAGCTTGCATACCCATCAACAGTGGATAAGAGTTTCTTTATTCACCTCAACATCTCCAACATTTGTTAATTCCATTTATTTTTATATGGGCAGTTCTCACAGGAATGAGGTTACATATCAGTGCAGTTTTAGTTTGCATTTTTTTATAAGTGATGTTGAACATATTCATATGTTTATAGGCCTTCTGAATACCTTCTGTAGAGAAGTGTCTATTGAGGTTTTTTTGCACATTTTTTAATTGAGTCATTTGGTTCTTTGTTGTTGAATTGTGTAAGTACTTTGTTAAATTTTAGAGATTAACCCCCTAATTTTTTCCCATTCTGTAGGTTGCCTTTTTGTTTCTGTGATGGTTTCTTTTGAGGTGTGAAAGCTTTTGATATATTCCCACTTGTTTATTTTTGCTTTTGTTTCCCTTGTTGCTGGGGTCATAGTCCCAAAAACATCTTTGTGGTACATGGCCTATAGCGTGTCCCTATATTTTCTTTCAAGTACTTTATGGTTTCAATTTTTATGTCTAAATTGTTAATCCATTTCAAGTAAATTTTTGTGCATGGTTTTAAATATGGGCCTTGCTTTATTTATTTATCACATGTAGGTAAACATGTTTCCCAGCGCTATTTTTTAAAAAGGCTATCTGTTCTCCACTGTGTGGTCTATACTGTTGCTGAAAATTAACTATCCATATTTATATGGATTTATCTACGGGATTCCAATTCTATTCCATTGGTCTGGGTTTCTGTTTTTGTTCCAGTACCATACTGTTTTGATTACTGCTGCTGTGTAATATTGTTTGGAGCCAAAAAGTATGATACATCCATTTTTTCTTCTTTTCTCTCAGTATTATTTTAGCTATTCAGGGACTTTTGTGATTCCATATAAATTTGGTAATTGTCATCGGTATTTTGACAGATATTGCATTAAATCTGTAAATTGCTTTGGGTAATATGGCCATTTTAATGATGCTAATCTTTCCTACCCAGGAGAATGGGATATCTTTCCATTTCTTTGTGTCTTACTTCCTTTACTAAGTTTTAGTTTAGTTCCTTTACTTACTTTTAGTTTTCATTATAAAAATGATTGCTAACCTCTATATACTCAACTCCTTCAGTGTTTTTCAAGTTCATTCCTCCTTTTCATTCTCACAACCAGTATCCTAGTTCAAGTTTTCATTATCACTAGCCAGGGCTAGATCAATACACTTTATATCAACTGTTCTCTTCTTCCATTGTGTAATTATTTTACTTCCCTCTTCAACTTTCAATGGCTCTTTTAGTGAAAAAAATTCAAATCCCTTTATTTCTCATCCAGTATCCTGTACATATGGTGCCATTTTCTACACCAGGAACTGGCTAAAATTAACTTGTGCTTATACACTTCTGAGTCTTGGTTCTTTCTGGAATGGCTTCACAAAACTTCTATGTTTTGAAATCCACTCACCTTTCCACTCCCAACCTCTCAACTATATTCCATTCAAAAGTGATCTTTCTTACTAAAAAACCCATAATTTTACTGGCCTTCATACTTCGGAAACTTAGAATATTTTATCTTGTATTATTTGTATCTATTATATATATATATTTTTTTATCACCCAGGCTAGATTTGAACTTCTTGATAGACTGTAGTAATGTCTTACTTAACTTTGTAACTTCCAAGGAGTTTAGTATGGTGACCTGTTCAGAGAAAGAACCAGCAAGTGGAATTTTAAGAAATGGCATAACTCCTTGTCTTTATTTTTCTCTCAGTTGTCCTGAATTTATTTCTAATCTGAAAAACAATACAAACGTGCAGAAAATTAGAAAACAATTTATAAGGAAACCGATACCACTCAGATAATTATCTTTAACCCTGCTGTGTAATACTCTTGTATTTTTTTTTATGTGTGCAAAGATTTTGTTAAGAAGTTGGGTCATTTTATGTATTATTTCATAATCTTAATATTCTATTAAGCAATGTCAACATTTTCACTTTGTGAAATAATTATTTTTGTTTTTGCCGTTAGATAACAATTGTTTCAAGATTCCAGAGAGAGTTCTGGTGATGCTAAATTATTCAGTTTGCTGGGCATTCTTATTCCTCTTCTTTTACTTAAATAATTCCTTTTCTGTCTAACATATATGCCCATATTTGAAAAAAAAATAGTCCTAAAGGGCATTAATACATAGTCTTCTTCTAGCTAGTCATAATCTATCTGTCCTCTTTTTGGAATTTCTACTAGTTTGATATTATGCCATCTAGACAAATTCTTTGTATTTCTTATTCCTTCTCCCCTGTGTCTGCCCCCCACCCTCATCTCATGTTGACTATATGTTTTACTGTTAGAGAAGAACCCCTCACTTTTTCCTTTGAATCCCTCTGCTAAATGATTTCTATCATACATTTTAATTTCTGAGTTCTTTCTTTTTCTCTTCTTTTTTTAATAATTGCATTTCTCCGATGTTTCCCCCGTGGGTATAATAACTATCTCTCTGAGCAAAGTTTTTAAAAAAATATTCTTCTCTCTCCAAACTGTTTTCTCTGGCACATTTGTGTTTGCGTATGTGTGTATTCTTATATATTGGATTTTTCCTTAAATTCTGGTTACCTATTTATTGTCCATTCATGTTTAGCACTGAGGTACTAAAAAGCAGATTGGTAATTTAGGAAACATAGGTGACACTTATAAGCTACTGGTGAACTACTGCAGAGTGACCAGGTAACCTTTTTATGTTCAAACTCCCAAATATTAGTAATCAACTCTTTCCTCTGGTACCTTTCATTCCCTTAAAGATGAAGCCTCCAATTTCCAGTCCCAAAGGAGATACAAAACTGGATGTTAGTACTTTGGAAGTACGGCAAGTGACAGAGCCAGGAATCATAACATTCAAGTGTGGTCTTTTACATAATTTCCCTGCTTTCAATTATTTTCCTTATACCCTCTAATTTTCTTGGAGTCCCTAAGGCAAAATTTCCCCAATTCAATTTCTCCAAGGAATAAACATTTATTTTCCTGTAAGGGAGAGAGAGAGGATTATTTGGCTGCTGTAGAGTCAGAAAGTGTCTCTGTGGTCTGTTTTGTATACAGATGTCAAAATCCCTTTATATTCAGTCCAGAGCGTCATCCCTGCCTTCAACAGTCCTGTTTCCTCCAAGTCCAGAGATTTTTCATGATTCTCTGGCCAATTAGCTTATAACTCACCCTGTATTCCCCATTATGATCCTTAAAGGTTCTACAGTCCCTTTTGCTTAAGTCTGTTATCACCCTTTCCTTTATCTGTTTTTCATTGTTTTCTTGGCTCCTATTCTTTCCTTTCCCATTGCCTTTGATCTTATGGGTTTATACTTCTGTAAGTGTCTACTATGATGGCAGTGGAGTTTTAAGAAGAGACAGGTGTATATTTTTATTTCTCAGGTTTTAACATTAATAATCAATATCATTTTTAATGGTAGTATGATATGGCTCTGTAAGAAGATGCCATAACTTCCTATTTTAATAAGTAAGAGTATGAACAATTAGAAAAGTTCTAGCCACCAAAAAAGTAATCATACATTTATAAGACAATGGAATATGTGGAAGGCAAAACTGCATTCTATTTGTCTATTATAACACAAAATTCCCTCTCTATATTCAAACATACTTTAGCTTAACCATTTGTAACAGTTCTCAAAATCTGAGCTGCAGGCTACCCATATTAGAATTGAAGTGCTTGTTAAAATTAGACTCTTAGGTGCCATGTTGGAC
This sequence comes from Scalopus aquaticus, assembly GCA_004024925.1. Lineage (NCBI taxonomy): Eukaryota > Metazoa > Chordata > Mammalia > Eulipotyphla > Talpidae > Scalopus > Scalopus aquaticus. The sequence goes on from PVIJ01001569.1 coordinate 66,001, forward strand.
CTAGGATCTCTGTAGTGACACCCTAAGGTCTACATACTACACGTCTATATCTGCTTCCTACATGGTTGCTTAGATAACTGAATTGAAAAAATAATGGCCCAAAGGAATTCAATAAACTATTACATTTTCTAAGTCTTGAATAGATTTAAAATTTCATTTTAAGATAGAGTATTTTTCAAATACTAAATTATCTTAAATTGTATTATCAAAGGTGAAAATTGACTTTGCTTTATAAATATTTGGGGGGGTAACATTTGAAAATTTGGGTGAAGTAACATTCACTACTGAAAACAGTACTAATAAGTATTCATTTTGGTATGGGAGTTTACTACTGTATGTGAATTACACACTTTGAGGACAGTGATCCAGTTTCAAGTAAATATCACATCAGTTCTACTTCAAATTGACCTCTGTGTCTGAATTGTAAAATTCAAGTTGAAGAAGTTATACTGGCCAGTTTTTCTTAGATTACAAGATGAGCTGCTACTATCTCTTTTAGAAGGCTACATGGTATTAACTTCACATTAGAAAGAACAGCATGGAAATTAATCATCTCCACTAGTAAGAGATACATGGTTTGCAGGGTGTTGATTGTGGGAGTCTGTATTTCCCACAACACCACATTAAGTGCCAATTGGAATATGTTGTCAGAACATAGCTAAAGCCTTTCTCAACTATAACTGAGAACTCGTGGAGAAAAGACAGCAAGTTTGGGAAGAGAAAAAAGTTGTTTTAGAATTGCCACTTTCCTGACTTGATAAGTTAAAGTATGGTTCAACCACATGATAATAGTTTAACATTGGCATGTTTAACTACCATTTTACTCACAAACAATTCTGAAATATAATACCTGCAGGTTTTATTTTAAAAATCCAATATATTGAGGTATAATTTATAAAACATGCACATGCTTTATGTGTATAATTCAAGATATTTGGAGGTATGTACAGTTTGTAACTACTATACAATTAAAATATAGAACATTTCCATCACCCTTAAACATTCCATCTTGTTCCTTTGCATCAATACCCTTGCCCTCACACAGTGCGTGGTGATCAGTGATCTGATTTTAGTCACTATGGTTTGCCTTCTGCAGAATTTCTTATTAATGGGATCATGAAGTTTTTGTGTCTGGTTTCCTCCATTTCAAATAATGATTTTGAGATTCATATTGCATGTATTGCTAGTTTATTGCTTTTTATTGCAGAGGAGTATATTATTGTGTGAATATACCACAGTTTGCTTATCCATTCACCAGATTCTTTCTAGTTTATGGCTAGGAATAAAGCTTCTACAAACATGTGCAGGCAAGTCTTTGTGTAGACATATATGTTTTCACTTCTGGGCAAGTATCTGATTAAGTTTATAAGAAGCCATTTAACCGTTTTCCCACTATTTTCACTAACATTTATTAGAATTCACTTGTTTAATATATATACAACACTGTATACTCAATTTTTTTTATCTGACCTGTTCTAGTAAGCATGTAGTGATGGATCATGATGTTTTCTTGTCTTATGAAACTGATCTTTACATCAAGTGCCTATTTGCTATTAACATATTTAGTAAAGTGTCTGTTCAAATCTCTTATTTTTCATTGTCACCTGTGATCTTGTTAAGTTGCAGTTCTTTACATTTTACATATTCTGAATATGTCTTTTATCACATATATGATTTCCAAATATTTTCTCTAATATTTGCCTCTATTTGAGTTTCTTTTGAAGAACATTTTTTTGCCCTTTTAAGAATAGTGTTTAATTTTAATAAAAAATGTTTTCTTAATTTATTGAAACTTAAATGTATTGGGATAATTTAGTCATAACAAACTCAGAGTAGAGCTTAAAGTTAAATAAGGGGACAATAAAAAGGAAGGAATTTCTATGTGCCCTTTTCTATACCATATAGCTAGTATATAAAGTTCTATATTGATGACAATTTTGATGAAATTTGATGTATTAATATTTTCTTCTAAGCTTTCTAATTTGTGTGTTCTATCCAAGAGGTCATTGACTAACCAAATGTCATAATAATTTTCTTTGTTTTCTTCTAGAAGTTGTTTGGTTCTTATATTTAAATACATGATCTGTTTTAATTTGATTTTTCTATATGGCTTAGGTAAAGCCTATCCCAGCTGATTGTTCTAAGTCCATTTGTAAAATATATTATCCCCTCCTCCTAAAAATTATCATAATACCTTTGTTGAAAATCAATTGATCACATATGTATGAATGTATTGGGGGACTCTCCATTCTCTATTAATCTTTATGTCTATCCAGAGACCCAACATTACAGTAGGGTTAGTCTTCAAATCACGTAATCATCCAACTTACTTTTTCAAAATTATTTATGTTATTTACATTTATTATTAATTTATTATATGCTATTTACATTTAGTTACTTTATAATCCTTTGTATTTTCAAACAACTTTTGGAATCAGTTTGTTAATGTCTCAAAAAACCCTACTAGAATTTTGAATGGGATTGAATTGAACTGATAGGATAAGTTTTTGGAGAACTAACATCTTAAAAGAGTACTGAATCTCTTAAACCATGCCCATGTTATAACTGTCCATTTATTTTAGCCATCTTAAATTTCTCTCAGTAAAGTTTTATAATTTTTCTCACACATAATAACGTAATTTATTTCTAAATACTTCATATATTGATTTTATTTCTTTGTGCCTCATATTTTGAGTGCTATAATAAATGACACTGTTTTCTAAATTCTAGTTTCTAGCTGTCTGTTGTCAGCACATAAATACACTTGATTTCTTTGTACTGACCTTGTATCTTACAACCTTAATGGAATTACTCATTAGACTTTTGGTTGATTTTTTTCCTACACATGTGATATCACTTAAAACTAAACAGCTTCATTTCTTTTCAATCTTACGTCTCTTATATCTTTCTTTTGACACATTGCATTGTCAAGATCCCCAATAAAATGCTGACAGAAGTGGAGAGGTCAGACATTTTTGCCTTTTGCCCACTATATCATTAGTATAACATTAGCTAAAATTTTTTCAAGAATGAATTTTATCATGTTGAGAATGTCCTTTCTATTCTGCTAATAATTTTTATCATGAATAAATACTGAATTAAATTTTTTTCTGTTATCTATGAAAATAATCATATGATTTTTTTTTCTTTTTTGGTTTGTTAATATGGAGAATTACACTGACTGACTTTTCCAATATTAAATCAACCTTGAATTCCTGGTAAAAATCCCAATTGGTTATGATATGTTATCCTTTTTTATGTATCCCTAGCTTCCACTTGCTAAAATTTTGTTAATTTTTTTGCATTTATGTTCATGAGGAATATGGTTATATATTTTTATTGTAATGTATTTGGTTTTGGTATTAGGATAATATTGAACTTATATAATTCATTTAGAAAATAGTTCTCCATTTTAATTTCTGTAAGAATTTGTTCCTTAAATTATTTTTACCTTAAATATTTGACAGCATTTATAAGTGAAGTCATCTGGAGTTTTCTTTGTGGGAAAGTTTTAAACCCTAATTTCAACTCCTGGAATAAATATCGATATAAGGTTATTCAGAGTATTTCTTCTTGAGTAAGCTTCACTAATTTCTGTGTTTCAAGGAAATTATTATTTCATCTGCTTGAATTTATTGATATAAACTTGTTCATAATACACCTGTTATGGTTCAAATGACTATAGTTTTACTGATGTCCAATTTTCATTTCTGATGTTGATAATTGAGTGGTTTCTCTTGGTATTGACTGAACTTGGCTAGAGTGAGCTTACTGATCTTTCACAGAAGCAGCCTTTGATTTTATTAATTTTTCTCCATTATATTTGCTTTTCTTTCATTAATATCTGCCTTTCTCTTTATTTCCATGTTTTACATACTCCAGATTTACTCTGTTTTTCTTTTGTAACTTGCTAAGGAAAAAAGCTTAATTAATTGGTTTGACACCCTTTTCTCTATTATAAGTACTTAATGCTATATATATTTCTCTTCAAACACCATTTCTATTCTCATCAAGTTCATGTCTTTATATTTCTTGAACATATGGAGTGTATTTATAATAGCTGTTTTAGCAACCTTGTCTGCTAATTCTGCCATTCAGTCATTTCTGGTTCTGTTTACATTGATTTATTTTTCTACTGATCCTGGTTAATATTTTCCACCTTCTTTGCATATGTGCAATTTTCTTAATGGGATGCTGGATATTGTGAATTTTAAATTCATTTGGGGTTTGAGATTTTGCTGTGTTTCTTTGACGTATGATTAACTGGTTCTGGTGTGCTGTTACTAAAAATCATTTCAATCCTCCCAAAGTTTTCTTTTACATTTTAAGGTACACGTGGAACATGCTGTAATCTAAAGGCTATTTATGTTTCTGTTGTCCTCTTTAATGGCAACAAGTTCTAATAGTTTCCTTTAATTTTTTTTGTTAAGGTAACATTGGTTTATGATACTGTAAATGATTTACCGTTATAGGAACATACCCTTCAGATGTATGTTACCACACCACACCCACTACAAGTCACCCATAGCCCTCCACCATAGTCCACTGTGTTATTGCCACTTCGCTCTTTCCCCTCCTCCTCCCCTTCTAGTAGCTGGAGGATAATATAGCTCTAGTTCTAAGGTGATATCCTTCTGATGACTTTACTCAATGCCTGTATATTACAAAGTCTTTCCATGTTGGCTGGTGGGAATTAACTATTCCCAGCCCTGCAAGAGCTCTAAGAATTGTTTATGCTTTCTGGGACTTCTTTTTCCAGGTTCAGGCAGTTTTTTCCTACACACAAGTGGATCACTATTTAGCAAAGAATCAAGGGGGTTCTTTGCAAAACTCCAGAGTTTTTTTTTCTGTGCAGCTTCCTCCTATGATATTCTTTCATACTCTAAGCACATAGGTCCCCCTGGACTCTGATCTCTTGTTGCCTTGATTCACAGAACTGCTTGGCTCTGTTTGGGTTTACTGTCCCTGAGTTGTAGCCTGGAAACTGACTCTAGGAAGTAAGCTGTGGTAATCATAGGACTCGCCATTTTTTTGTTTTCTTCTCTCAAGGACCACAGTCCTTACAAGTGCCTGTTGCCTATAAGTCATTTAATAAAATTGTCAGGCATTATAACTGTGCAAGGAAAGAAGATGAATCTGGCTCTTAATAACTCCATCATGGCCAGGAGCAAATGTTATATTTTTAATTGGATTAAATACCAAGAAAATCATGCTGGATCTCTAAGTTTTATGACCATTATAATTTAGGTAACTGAAATAAAGTTTCTTAAAATTCGAGAAAATGTGAAAATACTAAGGATTCTAAGACACAAAAGGTCGCTGGGTCAGTGTATCCCAACTATCTTTTTTTTTTTAAAGATTATTTATACACACAAGCTGGGGTACAGGCCAGAGGTGTGGGGCGGCGAGAGGGTTCACCAGAGACAGAGTGGAGAGCAGAACAGGCAGATGAGAAATACACTGCTGAGGGGAGCAACAGGCGAGGCAGGAGAGGTCTACCGCACCATGTGGGAATCTCCCCGGCTGGGCATCAAACTCGCATTGCGAGCTGCTGACAGCTCCACAGCGCAGCCCTCAACCGCTGCACCACCAGGGAGGCCCCCAACTATCTTAAAGAGAATTAAATGTTAACACACAGTCTCTACTTTGACATACTGTCCTTCACAATAACCCTACACTGACAAAGGAAGAATTATCAGTATACTCTGTCAGAGATACAGATAGAGATTACTGACTTGAGCAATGAATTAGAAATTAAGATGCAGTAAGGAAAATTGGACAGTAGTAACAACAATCAATCAGAAAAAAATGATAGCATTTATCACTATTTTATTTATATTTCATTAAAAATAATTAGAAATAAGAAATGCCTTTCCTGGTACTTCTAAGAATGTCATACCCAAAAGGAAGAACAAATTAAATAGCCACAAAGAAGTTTGAAGGAGGACTGTTTACCATAAATTCATAGGGTGTTATGAAGGTATATAGCAAAACCAAGTCTTGTTCACTTATATTTCCTTGAAGTATGTTACTTCAAGAGTTATCCTAGTGAAACCTATAAAGCAAATTACAATGGCACCAATACATGTGATTTTGTTTTTTATAGAGATGTATGATATGTTTAAAGATTTAGAACAAAGCAAAGAGCACATCTAGATACAGAAAACATATTTACCAATAGTCACAACAAATATGACATCAGCAATAGAACATTATGCAAATATCATATTCATTTTCCTTTAACAACATTTGATGTATCTACTTTCCTATGCATACTCATAATTGCCCAAAATGGGAATTTTACATCCAATTTTGCTTAACAAATAGAATTATAAATTAATCTAAACAAAGATAAGCACCACAATATGGGGAAATTGACATTTAATTATTTTGGGTTTTTTTTAACAGTAAGATACACTTTCTGAATTGCTGGTCTGTTTTATTTTTGAACCCTCGATATGAACACTTTCAATGATCTTGCTCACTATTGCTAGATTGCTGCCTCCAAAAAGGTTTTGCCCATTCACAGTCATATGACTAGTGTATGAATTTTACCATACTTGCAACAAGAATTGTCATTACAGTAATAGTTTCGCTACTAATGTACTAATGCTACTAATGCTTGGCCTTGTGATCCTTGTAGCAAGGCGCTTTCAGAGGGCACTGATGCAAAATCTTAGTAGGAGATTTTAAAGTTGGTAAGCACAGGATATTTTAAAGCATCTAGAGAAATAATATTCAATACCCTTCATACACCATGTAGACTGTTTGCTCAGTCTCAACATTGTAGCACATTAAATTTTTCAAAGACATCATATCTTTGCAAATAGAGGCTTTAGTCACTGCTCCAACACAACGCAAATATTGTGGGAAAATTATTATTACATGGAAGAGTATATGAAAGTAGTAGTGCCCTATGTGATTCCATAGTTTGGAAAGTTGTGTAGGACAAAACAAAGAATATAATCCCATTAGTAAGTGATTGTGATGGCTTAGCAATGGAATAACATTTAGATAATCTTTCAATTTATGTGCATTAGTTTTTCAAAAGACTATAAAGTAGTTAGGATAGAAATATTTAAGTTGTTTGGATCTGACTATTTAATAAATGATCTATTATTTCTTTTGGGCCCAAAGGTATGTGGAAAAGAATACTGAGACACTAGAGTACCAAAAACCAAGAAAGTTTGGGGATCTCTGTGTTAGGCAAAACAATATAAATTGTATTTCTTTTTAATATGCATCAGTGAAATTAAACACATAAAAAAAATTAGCCATTTGTATGTATCCTTCCAAATTTTATATTTGATACCGCCACTTATTTATCAGTTATATTTTCATAGCTATTATCTTTCCCATCTCTGTATTTATTAATTCCAATTATCCTTTGACTTGTTTAATATCAATATTTAATTTGTGTCTTATTTATGTTTATGTTTTAATTTTCATGTGGGTAAAATTTCTAGTATTTTCCCCCTTTAAGATTTATTTTACTGTTTAATGTTTCAAAGTGCTACCTGATACAGAATTTTTCAGAACTGTCCACATCTGTTTTTTTCTACATCTTTACAAGTCTTTTTTTTTTTTTAAGATTTATTTATGTATGCATACAAGAGCTGGGGTGTAGGCCAGAGGTGTGGGGGTGGTGAGAGGGTTCACCAGAGACAGAGTGGGGAGCAGAACTGGCAGATTGACTGAAATACACTGCTGAGGGGAGCCGCAGGTGAGGCAGGAGAGGTCTGCTATGCCATGTAGGAAACTTCCTGGCCTAGGATCAAACTCAGTGGCTGTGGATAGCTTCACAGTGCTGAGACTTAACCCCTTGTGCCACCAGGGAGGCCCCATCTTTACAAGTCTTAATGACTAGTTTTTTAAATCAAATGTTTAAGAAAATATTTTAGAAAGGGAACAAAGCCCTACCTGAAAAATAAGCTGTTTTTCAAAGAGAACTTCTGTTATACTAGATCACTTTAGTATAATTAGTTGTCTGTCAAAATTATTATGGTTAATTAAATGTTGATATTATTATATTATTAAATGTTGACACATGCCTGGGAATCCATATATTTTAGGTGCACTTCATAGATATTTCCAACATGATTCGAAGGCTCGCGATGCGAGTTTGACACCCAGCCAGGGAGAATCCCACATGGTGCGGCAGACCTCTCCTGCCTCGCCCGCTGCTCCCCTCAGCAGTGTATTTCTGATCTGCCTGTTCTGCTCCCCGCTCTGTCTTTGGTGAACCCTCTCGCCGTCCCACGCCTCTGGCCTGTACCCCAGCTTGTATGTATAAATAAATAAATCTTAAAAAAAAAAAGAATAGATATTTCCAACTTGAGAGGGCTCTTTTTTAATGTTAAGATTCAATAACAAAACAAACAAACAAAACCTATTTAACCCACTGTTTCCCCCAAATAATTTGAAATATGAAATATTGACAGTAATTTTCAAATAAATTTTTTCTGTAGTTGTACTTTGCAAAACACTGCACTGTGATAATAAAATAAACACACTCTGATGACATTAATGCATTTTACTGTTCTTTAGGATTTGCCAAGGGTGAAAGAGCACATCTATTTCCTTTAACATTCATTTGACATATATTTATTGAGCATCTTCAGATGGTATGGGTACAACTCCCTTGTTCTTAGAGCTAATATTATATAGCCATTCAAATATTTCCATTTGTTTTAGGATGTAATAATAATTTTCAAATTAAATTAAAAATTTATAAGGACACCAACCCCAGGGAAAATTATACTTAAGAGTATCCATGAACTTCTTAAATATAAAATCACAGACATCTGAAAGCAAAAGAATCTATTTGTTTTTTCTTAGCTCACTGTGGGAAAAAATAGGCATTAAAAAATAAAGTATCATGGAAAGTCTTATTATTTTCATGAGTGTAAAACTCTTGGCACTTACTTTTCTATCAATTTGTTTACCAAGTGTCACCAGACTTCCTTAAGTGAATACCTGACATTAGGAAGTTAAAAGGAATTAAGCAAAATATACCCGGTAAAATATGTTGGCAGGGTAACAGTTATGCTTCCCAGACTCTTCTGTATGATATGAAATACCGTAATTATTTTTTCTATATTTGCTTATAAAGTAATTGGTTAATAAACAAATACATATGCTCAATCAGAATTTCTGCTGCTGTTAAAAGTACATATATGTCAATTGCTAATATCATGGAAATTTACCAACTGTTTAAAGTGGGCATGTAGAATCATAATAAACGTAATATTCATAAACCATTAAACTCAAAGGTGACATGTCTACTTTTCTTACTGGAAATATAATACAAGTTATTTAATTGATTAATTAATGAATATAAGAAAAGGAGAGAAAAATCATAAAGATGTAGAAAGTTATAATGCATCCAGATGGTGAAGTAGTAATCTAAGACACTAGGCAGATATTTTATACTCTTCTATGATTACAAATGTGCAAAGTGTTTATGATGGGGAGTAAAAATAAGATAGAAAGCCAAGTTAGTTGTTTCTAGGCATACAGAATGAATGATAACCTAATCACATATAAGTTTTCTTATTGATATGATTTCTACTCTTTCTTCAAACCATTTTTCTTATCTGACTTTCCAATATTTTAATGACTCAAATGAGCAAGGATTTGAAAGTTATAATAATTTATGTAAGAAATTTGGATATCAAAAAGTTCCAATCACTTTAGAAGATAACTTTCTCTAATTTACGAAGTGCTCATATGGAATAAAAAGTATGTGTACACATTATATATACAAATATGTGTACATGTATACATGTATGTCTAATATGGTTTCATACTTAGTTTTGACATTATAACCCTAACACAAACCAGCTACATGACTCAAATGAGGAAACTTTTATATTTAACTTAAGAGTTTTGGTAAGAAATTTTTAAAATGTATATGGAAAATTTAAGGTTTTTGACACAGAGTAAATATTCAATAAGGCCAACATTCCCTCCCCCCACTTTGTAGCATTAAACACATTTTCTAACATGTTATGCAACTTATATATTTATTATGTTTATGGTTTATTGTCTTTTCACCCTCATTAGAATGTAAGATCCAAGATCTCTTTTACTTCACTATATTTTCAAGTGTCGTTGCTGTAATTCAAATGACTATAAAAATGCCTGGCACATAGAGATTAAATAAGTGCTGCAAGAATAAATGCAATTTCATTACTAGGGCATTGTTAGGCTTCTTCACATGGTACTAAGGATTTTCAACTAGGAGACGTCATCACCCATGTGTGCTATGTCTATTATCCAGGAGTCACTGAAAAGAGCTCTCTTGAGCTACATCTAATTTCAAAGAAAAATATCTAAATCTATGTATAGTATTGTGGTTCAAAATACTTGAAAAATACGCAATAGCTGGGCCTGGAGAAATTACAACAGTTCAGTATTTTTCTTCTCACCTTTTAATGTAATTTTTTTAAAGAACAACTATATTATAGTTTAAAGCTGACCTCATTTAATTAATAAACAAATATTTTTTGATACCTATTATGTACCAAGCACCATTCAAAGAGCTAGGGATACATTAATAAGTAAGACAGTCGAGGCCCACGGTCACACAGAGCTTATATTTGAGTAGGAGGAGACAGAAAAAATAAATATGAACAAAATCCAAGATAATCACAGACTCTTATTCAAGCTTCTCAAGACTTTTAAGCCAGCAAGATAGTAACAGGGAGACTGCTGTAGGTAGGGTGCTTATGGAAGGCCACTATCTCCAAGGAGATGACATTTAAGCAAATAACTGAAGGATAATGAGGCGACCATGCCAAAAATTGGGTAAAGAACTGAAGGCAGAAACTTCTAGGATCGTAAGTGCAAAATCTTCAGGATAGAAAAAAATAAAGGAAACTTGGGTGACAAAGAGCACAGACAAGGGGTAAAATTATAAGGAATCAGACAGGAGAGGAGGGCAGATCACCACTGGCCCTGGTAGGCATTTTAAATTTATTTATAAGAGCAGTGTAAAGTTATTAATAGATTTTAAGCAGAGGAATGATACAATTTGAGGTTTTTTTTTTAAGATTTATTTATTTATACATACACGAGCTGGGGTACAGGCCAGAGGCATGGGGGTAAGATGATTCCCAGAGATAGAGTGGGGAGCAGAACAGGCAGATCAACTACAGTACACTGTTGAGGTTAGCAGCAGGCGAGGCAGGAGAGGTCTGCTGCGCCATGTAGGAATCTCCCTGGCTGGGGATCTAGTGCTGCAGTGGCTGCGGACAGCCCCACAGGCCGAGACTCAACCCCTTGTGTCACCAGGGAGGCCCTAATTTGAGTTTTTAAATAGCAATCTGACTGCAATATGGAGAATAGACTGGACAGCAGAAGTGTGGTGGTTAGGAACAAGACTCTAGCATTAGGCAATTCAGACTTTAAATCCCAGACTTTCCTGATTATACTGCAGTTATAGAAGATGTATATGTGCAGTTATTATGTTAAGATTTTTTTACTCTACCAGAAAATAAAGAAACCAGAAGTATTCTCAAAGAGCTAATTTATACCATACTTAGATTTGTTTCATTCTAAATTTCCACATGTCCTCGAAGATTATGGAAGGTATGTTTTTATTTATTTGAGCGTGATATGATTCTTTAATTTTTTGATGTGTGCACATAATTTTTTGATGTGTGCACATAATTTTTTGATGTGTGCACATAATTCAAATAATATATTGGTAGCAAATTAAAAAGAAACAAGGTAGAAGCATAACATAAAGCTTTACATAAGCACTCATACATATAATATCTAAAACTCTATGTTTTGAAGATAAGAAGTATTTTTCTCTTTAAATGTGACTATCCTTATTTGTAAATTAAGATCCCCAAAATGATGCTTATCACAAAATAAGAGACCATTAAATGCTAGCCACTAACTATAATGTCTATAATAAACTGATATCATCTAATAGGAAATACATATTACTCCACTGACCTCCGCTAATCTTAAAACTAACTTCCTGGTTAATTGTAAGAATGTTCAACTGAAAGCATTTATTTATTTAATCATTACAGTGGACGGGATGCAGATGCAAATAGAATATAATAAGATCTCTTATTTTGAGCTGCTGAATTTAGTATCTTTCATCTTATCTGTATGATTATTATCATAATTCTGTATAATATAAAAGAATACCACTTGATAGATGACTTATGATACCGTAAGTAAAAAATTATATTCTAAGTATATTTTACATGCTTACAATGAATGATATTGGCTTTTATCTGCCTCATTTACATGATTTTCTATGATTTGGGGTTTTCCTACAAGATTTGGCAAGATAGTACAAGTATGGATTAACAGGTTTCTCTGACTCATATACATGGATCAAGTAGGAAAAATAAAAGGAGAGGGTGGAGGTTAGCTTATGAAAAAAAATACTCTCAAAAAAAAACAAAATAAAGCAAAAATCTGTGTGATGTGCCCTTTTGGACACTGAGTGAGTAATGAAGTTGGCATGCAGTGCTTCCTTTTCTGCCACAGAGTTCTAAATATGCCAGGCCTGCAGACTCAGCGATGTGGAAGGGAAAGGTAAAGTGGCCACAAGTTTAGACTGTACACACACACACACACACACACACACACACACACAAACACACACACACACACACACACACACACACACACACACCCAGTGTTTTAACTGCAATAGTAAACTTGGGAATTCGACAGTGTCTGCAGATTGAAAGACGCGAAAGAGTTCCATGAGCCTCATCCATTTCTTTCCAACTCCTGAGAGGGAAAAGGGTAGAGAAGAAAAGTCCCAGCAGTAAACTGACCTAATAAAAGTCTCTGCACCCAAGTGAAGAGCTACATCAAATGCATGTGTGTTTCAGAAGAGAGACTTGTTAATAATACCTTCTAGAAACAAGTGCCTGATATTTAAAGAAGACTGCTGCTGCTTATGAAAGATAAGACTGTATATGCTGCTAACATTTTTCACTTTCTTTTATATGGAACACACAAAGAATGTGTAGAATATATAATGATTATCTGTCGGGAGAGAGCGGGAGGTATTCTAGCTGGAAATCACATGTACTTTCTTACCAGTTGACCTGACTGGAAGTGGCTTTTCTCTGGTCAAATTTCAATGGCAGGACCTTAAATGTACAATTTAAGGTTCAGAAATGAAAATACTAATTCCATCTCTCTTTTTAGAGTTTATTTGCAAAATATATAGAGAGATACCAGGGCATCAGTATCAGGACTTGGGTGAAATGAACACAGAACAGTTATGCAAATCATGTGTGCAACTGACACTGCTTGTGCAATTATCAGTGTAATCCGTCTGTATCAACCACCTCCAGGAAGGAAAGGAGGGGTGGAGGGTGGGAAAAGTTCACACTTGGGAGATCACCCAGAAAGTGGGCCAAGTGCCAGGTCTACAATCAGGTGAAAACAGTTCCTTCTCCTGGGAAGCCTGAAGGACAAATTACACTACACTTAATGCACCATCACTGTTATGAATGGGCTGCACTACATTCAACTTCTAAAGCAGCATATTTTAATACAGCAAATTTAATGTTTGTATCATAATACTAGCTCATGGATTAGAGTTTTAAAAGTGGATCCCTATAGAAAACCTGGTAGAAATATGGTGATGTTTTTTGTTTTTTCGGTTTTTTTGGAAACAAAATATGAAAATAACTGATAATCTTTTGGCCAAAGACCCAATTTTCAGACATTTTTTATGCTTCATTTCACAAATTAAGCAGTACTGTTACTGACCAAAGGTCACTAAACTAATCTCATGTTATAGAAATCACTTTGTATGTTGTATAACATAAAGGACCTTATGTACTTTTTTTTCTGGCAGCCACTACAAGAAAAATAAAGTAATATTGAAGTAAATATTGAGGGCCTGGGGGAGAAAAACTGTGAGAAAAATAAAGAGTGGAAGGCAAAAGGAATGCAAAGAGGGGGAAGATAATTTGAATAAAATAAAATGGAAATAGGACATATTTGCATAGAAAGTGACAGGCTACATGAACTTTAGAATACATTTCAGTTTACATAATTACTGATCAGTCAGAGATTTAAAGAAATGATGTGACTGTGCTAATGAATGCCTTACTGAAAAATACTATATCTGAGGGCAAAACACGCACAAGACAAATTAACAGACTATACCACCATATGAGAAGACAAAAATTTGACATTAAGTTCATTTTTTAGCAAATGGTCAAAGGTTAATGGCACCTCAAAACAAACCAGAAACTACTTTTAAATCTTATTTTCAATATATTTGAAAAGGAGAAAACTATCTTTTCATCTCAGCTTCTCTGAGAGTTGTTAGGCAATTATCAATGCCTGCTGCTTGATTTAGCCTTCGACTAAAAGTGTATGTATAAGTATATTCAAAAGCAGGGTGAGTCATAAAAATTTATTTTATAGTTATTTTCTCAAAACAGGTAAAGGCATAACTGCACAAAATATAAATTAAGGTTAAAAATAAGAGGAAAACTTTTAAGTGAGTTTGTAGCAATCAGTGTATTATTTAACATATGCTTCTTAAAAATCAATATTAGGAATATAGCATTCACTATTTTTTGAGTTATTTATATGAATAAAATATAGTACTTGGAATTATAGGGTCTTGAAAAATAAAAAGACAGTCCTTATATAAAAGAACTAAAAATGTACAGTGAGGAGGAAGTTGTTGTTTTAACAGATGGATATTTATATGGTACATCTGGTCGAGTTCCTTTTTATAGGACAAAATAGCTTTAAACTGACAATTAGACATAAAGAACAAACTTCTTAAGCGGAAAATTGTCAAACATTGGATAAGTTACAAAGCAGTGTTGTGAAAAATCAACATTCCTGAGGTGTTTGAAAATAAACTAGTTATTTGTTCAGAACGATGTGGGCTTACTGATTGACCCTAAGTCCAAAGAAGACTTTATGACACTCAAATGTTCCTTAGACAGTTATTACTCTACAATTATGTAAGACAGATGTATTAAACAAATTTTACAAAGTATTTTTGGTGATTTATTCAAATACAGGATTATAAGTAAATACTTGGTAAACACTACCAAGTATTTTGCTCTTTAAAGAGCTCAAAATCATTAATTACTTATAAAATTGGGCCTCCTATCATGATTTAAAAATGTTATCAATGACTATAATCAAAATTTAAAACATGCAATCACATCAAGTAGTCAGGACTTTGTACACAAACTCATATTTTTTCAGTGTAGAAAATGTTATTCAGGGACTAATTACAAAGGTGAAGGAGGGAAATTTCAACGTTGCTTTACATTTCTGCTGAAGTTCAGCAAGCCAGGTCAGAAATAGTTAATAAAATGGAATGTATTTTAAGTGAACTGACTATATCTGGAACTGTAAGTGCAAAACTGAACGAAGGCAAGATTTTCTCTTAGATTTAGGTTAGATGGTAGCAGAGAAGTAATGTTGGAGCTATGAGGATCATCTGAAAACCTTAACTCATACCTATTTCACTTTATGCAAATCCATTTTAAAAGTTAACAAAAACTACGGAAAATTGTAAAAGAAAAATAAAGTGTGGTAGGGGACTACTCTTTAAAGTTTGGTTGTAGTGAATGATGAGCAGATTTAAAGATCAATTTCAGTGACAGGACATGTCACAAGGTTAACTTGTAGTAAGCCCCTTCTAAAACCCAAGTGTCTTGAACTCTTGACTTCCAGGTAGTACTCTTGGTTTTCTTTATCATTTTGAGTTAATTTAATAGTTTCATAAACTTATGGGGCTACAACATTTATCCTACAGTACAGTGGTATAAAGAGTACAGATTTTGGAGTCAGACTGTCTTGGTTTGATTTGAGGCTCTGCCTGTGTGGCCTCTCCATGTCAGTCTCCTCACCTGGAAAATAGGAGTAACTTGCAAGAAGCTCTCTTGACCAACTACCTTTCCATTCCCATGTAAAACATATGATGGGTGGTGACCTGAACACTGAGTTTCTGGCATGCTTTGGTCCCTCTCTGATATGCCTACAAAATACTTTTAGCAGAACTGAATATTCACTAAGATTAGGTTATGATTCTAGTTAAATGTAGAATTACTGCCAAATTACTCAAATATGCATAACCAAATAAACTAAGTACAAAAAGGAAGTTTTTATAAAAAGTAATTTTATTAAGAGTCAATAAAGGTGAGATGATTTTTAAAAGTGCTAAAAAAATCGGAGATGGCAGAGATAATCAAAAATTAGTGAGTGAATCTTAAAGTGTTAAATAGAGGTCTGCTTGTATCACAACGATCTCTTAGTTCTTAAAGAAAGTATAAATGGTATTAGGGATGGTAGTTTAAGTGTGGTTTAGACCAGCAAAATTACAGGGAATCCCAAAAACATGTTCTTCACTGAAAGGAAAGGACCTGGGTTTATATCAAAAGATATAATTAAACATAAAATTTTAAAAATTTTTTTTTTTACTGTAAGGATCTTTTTATTAAAGGAATTCCCCATGTTACTAGACTTACTGCTATTAATCAGAAATTATCTGGTTTTGTTCATGTCAGATAAAAGGGCTTTAATTAAAGAACTAATCCATGGGAGGTGCTTAGTACAGTGCCTAATATCGAGGAGGAGCTCCAGAATGCAGCTATTACCTGCAAGTAATCTAACTAGTGAGACTGTACAATTAAAACCACCACACTACCTGCTATCTTCTGAAGTATGTAGGTAGAATTTCAAGCAGAAAATTTCACCTTGCATTAGATTATAAAAAGGTTTAAAAATGCTAGTATTTATTAAATGTGTACTGTATCTAAACACAAACTAGTACTCATATGTATATAACTCACAAAATCATTTAAGTACACATCAGTGCTAGACTTGCTGTTCCCAATGTAGCAGGGAAAAAAATTCAAATCTAAAATACAGGAAGCAGAAATGCAGTATTAATACTGTAGAACACAGTAACAAAATAAAATAACGGGCAGTCATTATCTAAAAGGAGGGAAAAAAAGATACTTTCCACTAATAAAAGTACTCATAAAAAACAAGTAATTACTAAAGTCATTACATTAACTGAATATCCTACACTAGTGCTTTTGAGCACTACTTCTTAAATTTTTAACTGTGGCATATTCTCTGCCTCCATAGCCATTCTCATCCTTCTTTGCTCTGCTCCTGCAGAAAACAAATTTCTACTGGTTGCATCAACAGTCACCTTTGTCCTCTGGCTTCTGGTTAGTATCAGTTCTTGTAAAGCATTAACAGGACAGGAGGGTGGAAGAAGTGAGATAAAGGTATTTAATCTTCAAGTCACAGGACAGTAGGAGTGCAGTCTTCTACTGAATGTCAGTTTTAAAACTTTTCTTTTAATTCCAGTGATTACTCCGTTCCTTTGCCCCTTAGACATCCTACTAATGACAGCCTCAGAGTGCTTCCACCACCCTTGGCTGCTCTCATTTATGCCTGAGTATTCTCTTGTAAGTATTAGTCCTTTTATGGACAGCTCCAAATTTCTCCCATTTGAATGTCTCACTGCTTTCCTGTCTGTGGGATCTGACGATGAATCAATGCATAATCTGTAGTTATTGGTAGCTGAAATCACCTAAGATCCCACAGTCAGAATGCATTCTGACACTAGGTTATTGGTCTCCTTACTATATAGTTAGTGGAACACTGGTAATCCTAGGCACGTGCTGGTAACATTATTACTGAAATTATCACTTATTACCTCTTACTATGTCCAGGCACTTAACAAATTAGAGCCTATTATAACAAAATCAAGGCCTGATCTAGGAGGTGATGGTCTATAAATTAAAAGAATTGCAACCTTTGCCAATGTGGCAGCAGGAGTCTAGCTAACATGTAAGGGAATGGGTGGCTTTTTAGGGTCTGAGACTATGAAGCAGAACTAAAATGTTAAACTGGGTCAAGTTTATCAATATATATCCATTCACCTGGGATCTGGGATTTAAATTATTACTTTGAGCAGGTGAAAGTGACAATTTAATTGAATTCTTGATTTAATAATGACTTATATAGTTAAAAAGTTGAAATACCAGATCCTGATACAACAAAGCAGAAGTCCAAAAAATCAAGTTAAGAATCACCCTGTGGAGTCCTCCTGTAACTATACCCCTGGAAAAACCTGTGAAATACTACTACTCACCAAAGAATCACATTTGCAAAGGGATAACTAGCATGCTTGAAAAGATTTATAGTGACTTTCTTCTCTAGCCTGGAGAGAACAATGATAGCGATTTCAAATAGATTTGGATTCCTGATTACAATATATATGTGATCTCAGAGTGGGAAAGGCTACATGTTAGGAAATAATTTCAGGAAGGCACAATTATCTTAAGTCACAGGGATAACGTGATAATCAGTTTTTTTGTGCCAAAGAGTGCTATGGCAGTAGGTAACCCATTATGAGGGCCCAGGGAATGAAACCACACTACCTGATATCCACACTACCTGATGGTTGGATTGCCAAGCTATTAATGGAACTTACACAGAAGGGAAAAGTCTACATCTTGTGGGCAAAAACACAATTTACTTGCCATTGAAAGATGGATGCTCTTTTACTCACTGTTTAGATCTATACATATTAGCAGACCCAGTTACACATAATTTTAATAGAGACTGAGTCTCCTTGGGAACGGCCTTGAAACCTGGTCATAAATACATGCTATGAATCTTCCTCTCAGGAGTTCCAGAATACTTATAGCTATTTATGAAGTTGACTGCTCATTGAGAAGAAAAACATGCAAAGTCTTTACAAAGTTTATCAGATCTATCAGATTTTAAATTTACCTTAATCCTCAGATACCAAAATGCCACCATGCTCCTCCAGTCAAAGTTGGGGTTTATGGAAGTTGAGCTATATACAAGGACTTTACTCAAGTCCCTCTTAGAGTTTCATGGGATTATATACATTTTGTAGTGGAAAAATTTTACAGTGCTATTCCCACCCCTGGGTGGAGGGCTATGATAAAGAGCCAAAACCAATGCTATATAACGGAAATATGAGTCACATATATGATTTAACATTTTCCAATAGCCACATTTAAAGAGGTGAAATTAATCTTAATGTATTTTATTTAATCAAAGCTATCACTTCAACATGTGGCACTAGCCAAACTTAGGTGCTTAACCGCCACATGTGGTTAGTGATTACCGTGCTGGAGAACAAGACCCTGGTACTATCACCTTACCCAAGAGAGAAAACTAAAATTGAAAGCTGTTGGGGTGAGGATTCCTACTACATACACACTTCAATTATTTGTTAGGTTAATGTAAGACCTAGACATTTCTGTGGATGAATGCAGATTTAATTATATCATAAAGGCAAATTCAGATGCGGTCCTAGCTGTAGAACAGCAGGTCCTTGAATGACATTCTTTTTCAGTGTTGTTCCGTTGTAATGTTGATAAAAAATAAACACGATTCAGGTCAGGGACAGGACACTGTTTGGGGTTTGCATGTTCTCCCCATGTCAGCTCAGATACTCCTGTTTTCTTCACATCTCCGAAGATGGACGCATTTAGTTAATTGGTATGACTCAGTTTTCTATGTCTGAGTGAATGTGGGTGTGTTTGAGTATATCTGGAATTGGAAGGGTATCCTGTCCAGGGTCGAGTACCACCTTGTGCCCTGAGTTGCCAGCATATGCTCAGACCATCTGTGACTGTGGGTTGGAATAAATAGGTTAGAAAATGAATGAATGAATACAAATGACTGCTTAATACTAGATGTGTCTGGCTCTTGATTTAGAAATTTGGTGGTTTCTGTGACTAGAAATATGCCATAGTTTAACTCTTGTTGGTATCATTTACTCCATGTTAAAGCTGGGTTGTATTATACATTGTTTTGCTTAAAGTTGGAGTTTTCAAAATCCTATAGATGACTTTGAGTGAGGATTAACTGAATCTTTACTAGAGCATATTAGCATGGTCCCTGACAACAGGTATGGATCTACTGACTTAATTTCCTTTTAAAATATCAACAAGGATAACCAGAAGCAGTTTGTCTTCTCATTGCAGTATACTTTTGCTATCTTACATTATGGCTAGGTCAACCTTCCTCTTTTTGTCATTATATAGTTGGAAGAAAGCTTCTTATCTTGATATCTCACAAAACATCAAGATAGGACATGATATTCATGGTAATATAGACTGGACATGGTAAACACCAAGATGCCTCAGTAAGGCATATACTAGAGGATAAATAAATAATCTCCACAAAGAGTTGGGAGATGTGTAGCACTGGTGAAATGTTAGCTGAACCCAGTGGTCTGGTCATGTTGCAACAGAACCTCTGTAGCAAATGATAAATTCCTGCAACTTGCACCTTTCATTATAAAAAAGGAGGCATAACATGTGGTGCCATCCTTGGATTTTGGAAGCAAGATATACCACATTTGGGTATGCTGCTCTGATGCATGTACTAGGTGACCCACAAGACTTCCAGTGTTGAGAGGAGGCTGGGGCAAGGAAAAGATCTGAGCATACACTGCTTTTATGAAAATTGTCATGTACCTTTAGCTGTAAGATCCAGCAAAGAGGTGATTCTGGGAAATGTCTGTGGTAGACAAAGCAGCTGTGTGACATCTCTCTGTGTTAGTAGAGCCATCAGAGTACAAATCCTGATGGGTTTGGATTTCTACCAACAGCTATTCTTCATTTGAAAACCAGCTCTTAATTTGCTACTGGACTCTGGTGAAGACTGAGTATTGGACCATGTAACTCCAAATGACTATGTAGCCCAGAGTACATGAAAATGAACAGGTGATATCTGATTAGCTTATCATAAAATTAAGACTTGGGTAAGACCATTTCATTGTTAAATGAAATTGGAACCGTGTAGGTTTGGGAAGCCCAAGTGTACTTCATGTAGCTCTAGTGTCCCTATAAATGCTACCACTGCTCACAGTCTCTTCTTTTAGTCCACACTTATGACCTCATGGGGAGGTCTCCATAACCAGTTAATAATGAAACTGTGTGCACCTGACTTGTAAGTGGATTGCATGGTATTTGGTACCAGCTATGACTGCTGTGTCACAGGCCTACTGAGGGAAGCTGAAATACAGTAGTGAAAGGATATTCCCCAACAGATTTTCAGAATATACACTCTCCAAGGAGGGGAGATAGCTGAGGTTATGGTATGGCCACATGTCAAGAGTTTGAAAGACTAGAAGACTGGTAACAGATGGTCTGGAGAAGAGTTATATGGATGCACCTCTCAGAACTGGTACTAATATGACAATATGGTCTAGAGAGCATCCATTGTGAAGAAGGCTCTTAGTAGTCTGGACAAGGTTAGCTGATAAAAATCTATTTCATGGATGTCAGTTAGATTTTTTACCTAGCTACCCTGGTGCTTGCTTAAGGTGGGGGTCCATGTACATAGTGACAACGAAAGTAGAAATGAAAGCTATGGATTCAACAACACAGACTCTCCCCTCTCTGTAACTGATTCAAACACCATCACTGCCGAGTTCACAGCTTTTAAATGCTAAGTCCCTGATATGGCAATGGGAGGATCAACTAGTCAACTGTGGCACGCAGGTTACACTGGAGTCCTTCCAACATGAAATTTATGTTCATAAGAATCAGTGTGTAGTCATGAAATAGAATTATTTCCCCTTCCTTCAATACTTTTTCAGACTCTTACATGCACAGACCTCAGTAACAGAATGTCTTAACAATTATCATAATAGTTCTTGTAACAATACCTTTAACCAGAAAACTCATTTTATGGCAAAAAATTAATACACCAATGGGTTGAAACATATAAATTTCATTGATCATATTTCAGACCCCATCATCCAGAATCAACCAGTTAAATGGAGTAGTGGAATGGGCCATACATACCAGTGGTATGTATGGTTGCTGGACATTTGGGTGTGTTCTATAGGATATGACATATACCTTAAGTCATTTGTTTCATGGCCAGAATGTATGAATGTAAGAACAAAGAGGATAAGGTAGGAATGCCTACAATACAAATACATCAAATGATGCATATAAAGAATTTTTACTTTCTGTTCTGAAATCTAGAGATTAATGGTTTTGTAGATCTCAGTGCCCAAGAGAAGAGTTTTTCTACCAGGGAACAGAGTTCTAGTGCTATTGTATGGGGAGCTGACCCCACTCTCTGGTTATTTGTTGCATGCTAAGCTGCTGAACTAAAAGAGAGAAGTAAGCTACTGATTGGTTTGTTTTCCAGATTACCAAGATTCTTTGGGGTTGGTGCTATATGATATTAGTAAGGATAACTATGTTTGGAATTCAGGAAGTTTACTGGGGTAAACATTTTAAAAATCCCAAATCCTGGTTATTGAAAAATGGGAGCAATCAAGGAAGGCAGAACTTCTTAGAACTTGTAGGAACTTTTGGGTCACCCATAAAATACAGAATGTTGCCCAGACCAGGTGCCAAAAAGAGTATAAGAGTAAGGGAAAGATGGCATTTGTAGTGGAAGAAGAAAATTACAGCAATCAACTTGAGTTTTTTGACCAATTACAGAAGCTTGGACTTTAAGTAGCTATACTTTATTTTCTATTATGAAAAGTGTTGATAATGGCTAATAGTTTAAATTCAGGTTGGAAAAATGACTGATTTGCTATCCCCCCTTGATGATCCAAAAGTTAGACGATGCTTCTTTCCCCTTCTTCCTTCCACCTTCCCCCCTACAAATTACATTACTTTCCTCCTTCCCTTCCTGTCTCCTATCATCTTACTAACTTCCTGTGGATAGCCAATTTGGGTATGCCGTTTACATATCTGCAAAACTTAAGACTTGGTGTATACCAAGCTGTACATTTAAAGAGGCCATGTGTTTTTTTTTTTTTAACTTAAAGTAGTAACATATTTACAAAATGGATGCTCAACATAAACAGCTTTGTCTTACTAATTCAAACTTTACAAGTACACAGAAACATTTAAATGATGTTAAGTATCTGATCAGTCCAAAGCCAATGGAAGGGTCTACTTTAGGATGACATCATTTCATCTCTTTACTATTAGCCACCATCCAGCAGCATCTAGGTAGTCCATGCCTAATTTGCATAAAGAAGCTGATTGCAGCTGCCCAGCTCAATCTAACACAAAAACCAAGCTGTCCTTACTTCTTTGACATCACCCACAGTGAGGGGCCTATTAAAAGAACAAAAAGGAAATCAAGGAAACAGATATCCAGATGACTATCAAGTGCGTCCAGAAGTGTCACCAGGCAATGAACCTTCTGAAAACAATATATACACTGCAGGGAAAATAACATATGTGTACTACACCAATTGGTAAAAAATTAAATAGAAGATGTTTAAAGTTGTATTTTTGCTTATTTAAGATTATACAATAGATAGGTTCATAAAAACTATGGTTTATATAACCTTTATTCAACTCAGTAATACTTTAATAAGAGTACATGGCCAGCTAAAGAAAACACCTGCCATATCTTAGCAATATCTTTCAAGAAATAATACTTTTAAAAGCAACATTACCACTTTAAGATTGCACAGCATAATGAAAAAAAAATGAAACGTTACATTGGAAATAAGTAAATCACCACAAGTCAGTAAAGATAATAAGATATATATGTATTTTGTTTTAAAGTTTACATTAATTTCATTTTTTCTATAACTACCCCAAACGTAAGCGTTAATGTCTAAAAAAGTTGGATCTATTTCACATTCACATTTAAAAATAGAATAAAGCCCAAGGTCTACCAGAAAAATGTGAAGAAATATAATACAAACATTACCTCACAGTCCACAGCATTCTCAAATATAGTTTGTCAATGTAGATGAAAATATCACTTCCATCATATCTTCATATTAAAACTAAATTTCAATATGTCATTATGGACAGAAGGAGCACAATACAGCTGGCTTCAGAGTATTGTATTTATTTTCCCTCTTTAACTTCTTGGTTATGGGAATTCATGCTAAGAGTCAACTGAGATTCACTTGGATTTCTAATTATTCTTTCTCCTTTATGTACTATGTGCTGGCATTTTTAAGTAAAAATCAAACTTAATAAAAAAGGAAAGTTAAGGTGGCATATATAATATGCTAACAGTCATGTTTCTAATGAGTATGTTTTCTACTTTAGAAATAGCAATTCCCACTGAAGTCCTAGACTGGACACTATACAGTCAAAGACTACCACAGCTCTTGTCTCCTCTATGATAACATTAGCATGTAACTGACAATTTACTAGGTTTTTAATTATCCTAGACTAACTGTAATTACTATGTTAATTATTATAAAATTATTAAAAATCAGAGCATTTATATAACAGCTGTTTCTTTTCTTCAGTGGCTTGAAATAAGAGATTCTTCAGTTGACAGTGCTCCTTTTTTGCCAATTCTAGAAGTCTAAAACAGAAGAATCATATGTATCCTGCAAGATTTATCAATCATTCAATGGACACAAAATATTGCCTAGCTCATTCCTAGCTATTTACTGAAGCTGCAAGTTGCTTGAATTACTCTATAGCATTCTCTTGAATTCTCACATGTTAGCTTTCTTCTCAAAGATTTGGTGACACTTACCAGAGTGGGTCCTGAGGTGTCCTGTGAGGGCGTCCCTTCTTCTACAGGCATAGCTACAGAAAGGACATTTGAAGGGCTTCTCTCCAGAGTGTAACTTTATGTGTCTCAGAAGGTTGCCCTTCTGAGTAAAAGAAGCTCCACACTGGTTACAGTGGAAGGGACGTTCACCTATGGGAAGGAAAAGATGTGAGAGCTATCAAGTGGGGCATGTGCGGTGACTAACTTGCCACATACTATTAAATAGCGTCAGTTCTCTGTGTTGAGAATGCTCATTTCATTTAAGCCTTTATCTTCATAGGTTTCCCTTGCTAATATCAAATTCTCAAGGCTTAGGTCAGGTGCCATTTCTCCTCTTCACATAAATTCTACAGAATTCCTGCCACTGACTCAAAGAGTAACAATAACACCACTGGCCACTGCGTGAACCATTAACTAGTTGTTACCACATGACTGACTTTACTAGTTCCTTTAATATAGTACTTCACTCTTTATAATGACATTGCTAATTTGGTATGAATAATTTCAGTTTACAAATGAAGAAACTGAAGTTCAAGTATGAAAGTATCTTATTATAGTCATGGAACTATTAAATATCCAAGCTGATAATTTAAATCTTGGTCAGAGTAATTATAAAATCTTTATCTCTTTTGTATAATGTTATCTCTTTAAAAATCACAGAAATTTTGAGTTGAAAGGGACCATTAGTCTAATTCTCTCATTTAGTTAGATGATCTTCTTATCAGGGGGCCAAAGAGAGCCAATGAGTGACCTGGTTGCAAATCTCGTTTCCAAAAATTCCCCATATTAGTCCAGGTCTCTCAATTCTCTGAGTTACTGGCAGTGAAACCTTTAGCAAAATGTTATTATATATCAGGGAAATTCCAAAGATACTATTCATCAAGACATTTCCTATATATATATTTTTGGTTGCAAAAGTCTTTTGTCTGATAGGTATCTTTTCTACTTTTACTGACATTGCTAAACAATGTTTAAGCCAGAATTATGAGTTCAATCTGCTGCCATCACCAACAGATTGAACTGGCTGTCACCAATGTCATAACACAAAAAAGCATATAGTTAATGAAGCAGTAAAATTAGCAATTAGTAAAATCAGGTCAAACTGATAACATTATGAAACCATGAAAAAATACATTAAGTTTGTCTATCTCTAAATATAGAATTAAATAAATTGAAAATTAACATAAAAGGCACAAATATATATTTTAAAGCTTAAAGATTAGAGTGAAAATAAAATTCAAAAATCTGTTTTGGTTGAAGTAAGAACCATTTCTATATGTGAGGTTAGATGATTACTATAATTTTAATAATTTTAAAAAATTTTACATTAAATTTTCATGTTTCACATCTTTAAAACATTCAAAATAATAGTGAATGATAAAACCTCAAAATATATTTTTGGTCTTTAATATGATGCAAACAGTGATCCTTTCTATTAAAGAGAGTTTGGAGGCATAAAAAAGATCAGCTGTGCTCATATTTTGGTAGCTACCACTGCACAGTCTATCAAAAGATTTGTTATAAAACCTAATGAAAATGAATAATTAATAGATCAGGTATATCACAAACTCCATAGTTTGTGCTCATTTTGAAATGTAATGAGATACATACCAAAATAAAAGTGTAATCAGTGTGTGTGTGTTAAGAGTTAAGGTTTTTTCTTAGGGAATCTGGAGATGTCATGAATCAAGTTTATAAAAAGCTCTATGCTGAGGTAATTAGGTCAAAAATATTATCCATCGTGTCAGTTACCTTAAATTTGATCTTATTTAACCTATATGATTCAGTTGGCAAAACGGTGAAATTATATCAACACTAATTAAAATTTCAAAGAAATGTAAAGGAAAAGGCAATTTAAAAGAAAATGAATTTACCTAAAACCTCTCATATGAAATCTTACAAAATAACCCAATTTTAAAATAAATCTAATTGTGGTAAATCTATCTAATTTTACACACACACATATACATCTTAATTCTTTAACTTTTTTTCCAATAGTATAGCAATCTACAACTTCTTTAAAATCATTTTTCTTCACTCCACCCCTGTGGTGGTATCAGTAATTAAGTGGAAGAAGGCACTTCTGTATGAAAGTAATTGTTTAGAAAATAGTGAAGTAGCAAATGTATATTACACTTTTCACTGTGGATATTTTACTTTATTTCTGAAATCTACCTAGGGTTTCCCAGGAAATGACCAATTAAATGTGATAACTTTAAAATTAATTGTACTATTGTGGTAAACAAAAACATCTGAAATCATTCTGCCTTTGGAAAATATTAGTGTATCATGCTAACTTAGATTTTCATTAAGCTTCCTACAGTCTTTGGGATGAAATGTTTTAAAAATTGATAGAACTGAGTTTTATGAGAGTGACAGGGTAATTTAGATTTTACATTTACAAAGTACTCGAGATACCTTCAAGTATTTGTAAATAAGAATTGCTTCTGAACCCATATGATCACCCTTAAAGAGGTATGAGATATGAAAAGAGGTCGGAGTCCACAGGGAAGTACTGCTGTACGTGTAAGTCTTAGTATGGAGGTATTTGCTAATTGTGCTCCCAGGCCCTTGGGAACTAAAGAAAGAGGCATGATGAAGTTGAGAATGATAAGAGGAATGGGGCAAGGATAGTAATGCATTTTTATTTCAACTAGATGAAATTTTGAGAAATACTGAGCTGCTTGACAAGAGTCTTGAACTCTTGTCTTGAACTGATTTTACTTTTGATATTAATTTTATGGCTTTAAATATTTTAAGTTGAAATAAGTCTTCTTAATGTCTTGTTTATATAAAACGAAAATTATTTGAACAACACTGTTTTTTGTGTGTTCACACTAAATTTAGTGGAAATTACAGTGAAAATCCTCAATAACACTTGTTTGGAAGATAAAAATGAAAAGTTTTTAGCTTATGAGATTATTTTCAAAATCATACATTGTTATATTGCAGGAATCATCCAAATAGAGGAGTCACATGCAAATCTGTTGAAGAACAGATCAAAAATAAGTGGACTTTTTCTAAAAAATCTCCCTGTCAAATGTTGGGAAATCTTTTTCAAATGTTGTAGGATTTTCCTGACCAAGGCATTTTATATATATATAAATAGATATATAGATAGAGGTAAAGGGTTCAGTCAGTTACCCATACTGTCTATGTAACTTGAAAAAACACATCTCAATTATTCTGAAAACTTCTTTTTTAATAAATAGATTGATCATTTGGTCTTTTTCAACACAGTATAAACCCTGTTTAAGGTAACAAGAATCCTGTCCTTTTTGAATTTAAATAAAAGCAAATTTCAGGAAAACCCCACAAATCTATAAAGACATTGGTGATATTACAGAACAGTCCAGCTTAAAAAATCATGTAAGCTACTTATCTGGAATAATCTCCCATGGGTGGGCACAAAGGTCTGGATCCAGAAAAACAATTAAGATGCAGTTTTGTTGCCTTCATTTCCAGTCTCATATTTTTTAAACCAATCTACTAAAGTTCTCAAGGGCCATTTTGAATTAGTCACTGGATAAAGTTATTCTTATTATGTAATAAATTGTATTTCAATATTTTACGTATTTTCATAAACACAAATACCTAGATCCATATTTACATATTCATATGAAATGTCAAGTATATAGACACCAATTTGCTTTGGTGAATCAGAGAGAGGGCTTCCTATGTTGTATGGAGCAACCACCTGGGAATATGAAAAATCCCAAGCACCCGTAGAAAGAAAACCAGAGCAAGAGAATGACTCCACAAAGCTGCAAAATATGGGGCCAAAACCTGAAAGTTACAAAGATAAGAGTATTCTATGTCAAGGGCAAAATAAAGGCTATCATATATTTATGGTTGTATCAATTTGTGTTAGTGCATAAATTATTACCCCTACATCTTCTCCCTGTATTCCCAGTGAAGAGTGCCTGGAGTATCCGATGACAATATTACCTGATTACCTGCTAAAGTAGCAATACCAATAAAATAGCAAATCATTAATAAGACTCTGGAATTGTTACTTCAGTAGGACATGAAAGAGAAAGAAGAAGAAGGGAATTAGATCTGATACTCCATGTCATATTAATGAATTGGTTGGTTGTGTACTGTTTTTCACTATTAATTTTTAATGCATATTCTATGAACTAAAAAGGCACAAACATATATTTCCCAGAGGCTTTATAAAGACTCAAGACAGTACCTTTTGTACTAGCTATAAATGACTGGTGCAAAGGGAAGCTCTAAAATGAAAACATTAGTTCACGGCATTTAGTAGAAAATATTTGTTTAACGATTAGATTCTGACTCTTTTTTTTTCCAATCTAGATTAAAGAAACACAAAGTTTCTATTCTCAAAGAGTATTAACCAGACTTGATTATGTGATGACCCTCTCAAATGTATAAATGGGGTCATCAGAAAGATACATGAAAATAGCTAATTGAGTGATATATCACAAGTAACAGGTCAAAAATATATGGTAGATAACCCAAGCTCCTCTATGAATTTCTAATAATATTAACAAAAATCTTCTATATCTGAAGAAAATGTATTAATTTTCACAATACTCCATCAAACATTTTTAATAAGAAAAGTTTATGGATGTCTAAGAGTACTTTAAATGCTTGTTTAGTTCATTCTCTTTGCCTCTACTACTTGAGTAAAATCCCATATTCATAGGGCTTGTTGAAATCTGTATATATAGAAAACTTTTACAAATCAGTAATTTCCAGAATCAAAAAATTCAACTCTACTATAGTAGTAAATAGCAAATGAACAGTAGAGTAGGTATAAATTATTCTACTTATGAACCCACAATCCTCACAGAAATCGCTGTAGAAAACTGAAAAATTGATTAACTTAAATTTTTTAAGAGTGCATATTCAGATTCTTTGAATGATCTTTAACTCAGAATACAAAAGGTTTATTAAAAATTTTACAAAAATGTTTTATAGTATATTTTTTCAGCCTTAAAAATGAACATTCTATGCAACTCAATTGAAAGTCATTAGGCTAATTTTGTTTAGTTTGTATGCTGCTAGGTGGGAGAAGTTACACATTTGAATGAGTGTTCTTCCTCAATAAAATAACTATAGGATAATAAATACATTATAACTTTATGGGACTCCTCTTTTAGAGTGGCAGTTAGAATTCATAAGCATATGAGAAGAGTAGACTCATTTTATAGGCTTTTCCTTCTTTTTTATCAAATATTACACCAAGCTTGATATTTTAATTTTTTCATGAGATAGTATTCAAGATTAATGTTAAAAATATTATGACAGTAAAAAATAAATACATTAAAAACATGATGCTAGTTAAAAGGAAATTCAAAACAAAACAAAAAGCAAAATTAAACTATATGGAGGGATTCTTTAAAGCTAATGATTTTGACTAAGAGAACACTGATTTCAATGTGTTACTTTTTGCTGTAATTTTTAAAGTATCAGTTATATTCAAATATCATCATAAATAATTGGTATATTAATCTATAAAGCATAGCATATTTGAACAAACCAGTCTGGACATCAGGAAATATTGGTTCTAGCCTCACAAAGCCCTTAACTACATAAAGAATAATGAACAAATCACTTGACTGTTTGGGCTTCAAATTCTTCATGTGCAAATGAGAAGTCTGGACAAAAAAAGACTTCAATGTACCTTGTATCGCTAATGTTTTAACATCTACTTATTAAATTGACTATTGAGAAGTCAATCTTTTAAATAAATTCATTATTGTGATTTATCTCTCTTCCAAATAAGCATTATATTTTCCAACTGAGATATATTATTAATATTTTGCTATACATTATATTTTGGATTACAGTTAAAGTTATCATTATCTTTAAATCAATTTTCATATGATTTTGAAACTTTTTGAAGAGTCAATGATCTGCCTATCTTACCACAATCTCATTTCTGGTTTTAAAATTTTTTTCTTTAATATTATCAAAGGATCTGAAGAGATCTGAATAAGGTTTTTCCTCATTTGGCTGTTTTTGTTATAATGCTCAATAGCTAAAAGTATATATTAAATCAATCTGAGGTCTCTTTCTTCACCCTTTTCCCTGCTTACACATTCCCAGAGACAAATCTCCTTGTACGAGTTATAATAAAATATAACAGGAAGATGGCTGCATCCTTGAACTGGGGAAAGTGTCTGCCTACTACAGAGACTCATAGTAGGCCAAGATTGATTGGAAATTCTATTCCAAAAAGTAAACTAGATAAGTTGAAAACGATCCATTCCTATATAAATGCATGAGTACCATTTTACAGTATAAACTCTTAGCTAGCAAACTATATTACCTGCCCAAGGGTATGGTAAAATATGTATAGAAATACAAAAAGATTAAGTTACACAATGAAATTCTCCTATACCTTTTGAACCCTTATCATATTATTGCTATATTAAGAACTGTGGAAACTGAATCCCAAACTTCTTTTCTGATATGCTATTCAGATTTGAAGGCTGGAAGTCAAGACCCAGGCTACTCTCTGCTTTTCAGCAATCCAATACTAGCAGAATTCTGAAAAGGTAGTTTCACCATTGCCACCCCTGAATAAAAAGGAAAGAGAATAGATGTCAGGTAATATCAACATCAGATGTCACAGGCAGTCATCAGGTTATTCTTTCAGCTGCTTACCAGTGTGACTCCTTTTATGTACCATAAGCACATTGGGCCCAATGCAAACCATGCCACAGACGTCACATTTCAGTTTACCATTCGGAAGCCGGATTCCTCCCTCGCCATGAAGCTCCTGGACTTTCCTGTTGTCAACCACCTCGCTGCTCTCAATTAGGGGTTCTTCTAGGCTGCTACCCTCATCATGGCCCCTGATTTCATCTTCACGGCTCAGGGGTTTCCTGTCACTCTCTTCATCACTCTGCATTTCTAGCTTTACTGAATTTGCTGTAATTAAAAAGAGAAGAAAAGTTAATGCATGTTACGGGTTGTCACCTACGTCATTTTCCCACCCACTGCCATCCTATTAGTATGGCTGGAAATCATATATTAAATAGAATACAGTCCCTCAGCAAATGCAGTGGTAATATATGCTGTGCTAAATGATATTCTAATGAAACTTTAGCATAAAAGTTAAGATAGCTCAGGAAAGCTCTAGGTAAATATAATGACACTAATCTGCACATATTATTTCTTTAGCTCAGTTACATACTTTTGAATTAAGTCTTTAAATAATTCTGGTATTGGCTTTTGAATTTGTCACTAAATCTATTTAGAATGAGATAGGATTATGGGAAAGAGATTAGTATACTGCTTAAACTCACTGAGCCATGCTTCCTATTTTATCAGGTAGGTAGGCAGCTAGCTAGGTAGATGTAGGTAGACAGAAAGACAGACAGACAGAGACAGATTTCCTATTCTGTTTCATTTTAGAAAACTTGTGTAAACCTGCTTCTGAACAGAGCAAGGAAATAAGTTGGGATGTTAGTAAGAAGGCACACCATCAAGAAAAACATCCTAAAATCAAACTTAACACATATATTTAGCTGCATGAACTTAGAGCAAAAGCAAAGAACTTACAAGTTCTTAAGCTATTCTGCTTTCTTTTAATATGAAAAAAAATACTCTATAGATCATCTTAGTCTGCAAATCAAAGTATTTCAGCTCTAATCTACGCACACCAAAAAGCAGTGAATGACAGCAGTGGCCTAACATGCATGCACACACTTGTAACTGTTAAGAAATTTAATGCCTTCTGTTTGCAGTTTGTAGATCATCCCACAGAAAAGTTGGAATTTTGTTAACACAGCCCTCATTCTGGATTGCTGACAGTTTTTTTGCAAAGCAGGAGCATTAAATTAACATCAGATTTTCATCCAGTGATCTTGAAAAAGGAAGTATTTTCATAAATGGAAATAAATTCCTTTTATTGCAATTATTTTCTTAGAGAAACCACACATCAACGACTTGTTGCTATTACTTATGACAGATATGCTATCAAAATGGCTCTTTCCACACACTCATTCTTGGAACTCCCCTATGAATGGAAGGTGGAGTAGAGCAATGTGATCACCGGATTCAGTCAGGAGACCATGAATCCTATACTGGCTTTGACATTTACCAATAGTATAACCTTGAACTATATGTTTAGCCCACTAGATCTTATGTCTTTCAACTGCAAAGTGGACTTGAATTCAAATTACAGAATAAAGTTTCAGCAGAATAATTTAGCTATTAATAATAGGGATCCTCGGCCTCCCTGGTGGTGCAACCGATTAAGCGCAGCACTATGAAACTACCCAGAGCCACTGTAGCACGAGTTCGATACCCAGCCAGAGAGATTCCCACATGGTACAACAGACCTCCCCTGTCCCACCTGCTGCTCCCCTGAGCAGTGTACTTCAGTCGATCTACCTGTTCTGCTCCCCACTCTGTCTCTGGTGAATCTTACCACCCCACGTCTCTGGCCTACACTCCAGCTTGTATGCATAAATAAATAACTCTTAAAAAAAAAAGAATAGGATTCCTGTAACTATATGCTTGGATTTGAAGACTAGCTCTGGCACTTTCTATAAAGCAGGATCACCTGTGAGTTACTTTAAGTTCTCTAGTCCTCTACAGAATGGGGATGATAATGGTACCCACTTCATAGAACTTATGCAATAAATGAATAAACACAATAAAATGGTCTTAGTTATTATCTTTCTATAGACATACAGTGCTTTATTTGTTCCATAAGGTTGATGAATTAACTTACAGTATGTAAGCTCAATTAATTTATAGTATATGAACTCCTCTGAACTCTACAGAAGAATATATATCCTTCCTGGTCTCATTTCTAATAGAAAACCCATCACATTGAGTTTTACTCTATTTACAAATCAGTACTGACTTACTGCTTTTTGAGAAGAGTAGGGGAAACATTTTATCTACCCTAATATCCCCAAAACACTAAAGAAATTTGTGGCACATAAATGTTCAGAATCGACTAAGATGTCTTATTAAACTGATTAAGGATTTTCTTTTCTTAAACATATTTTACAGTTTTAAATAACCCATAAAGATAGCAGAGAAAAATTAATCAAAGAATAAAAAATAACAAGCTCTTTTCTACGCAAGGTTTACCATCCCTCAGTTCTGGTTTCAAAATCAACCATAGCCCTCATTTCCTAATTCAAAAACGTGTGTACATAGTCTCCCTTTAAAAATAAAAAAAACATGACAATACAATTCACCTAATAATAACTTTCATTTCATTTTTATTTGATACTTTCCTTACTAGCACAAAGAAACCTACTGTGTCATCTTTAATATCTGCATAGAATTCAACTTACAAATATATTACCATTTATTCTTCCAGGCTCTATCAGTACAAATTTAAGATTAAATTTAAAATTTCTTCTTTACTGCTATTAAGGACATTATTATGTAAAACCATATAATTTGACAGGTGAAAGTAAGTATTTTACTGTAGTTTTTAATCTGCAATTTCATTGTGAGTACATTTAGGCATGGTTTAGTGCTTAATTTCCAAATTTCTATTTTTTGAAGTGTTTGGGATTTGGGAATGTATGCTAATTTTACATTTTGAATTTTTGATGTTTCAATTATGGTTTATATATTTTGTATCTCACTTTAATAGGGTTTTTCATACTCCAGGAAATTCTTCCATGAAATTTTTTTCTGAAAAGGAAGATCTGGAAAACTCTACTGGTTACTCTATGTAATGTAATTGTCATATAAAGAAAAATTAAGGGAAAATGAAACATTTGCCTTTATATGGCATGACTTTATATGTCATCCTGTATGCAAATTATTCACTTATTTAAGTGATGTAATGTACTAAAGATTACAGACTTCACGCAATGCTATCATTTATATAAGTTAACTAGTCAACATCTGAGAAGCTACAATTAATGAGTGAAAGTCTACCAGAATTTCATTACAGGAACTAAAGGAATGAATACCTAAAAGAGTTGTTTTCAAGTCTGACACTTTGAGTATCTTAAATTTCAAAATAGCACAGGATTATAAGGAATATGACTTGATGTTGTATTAAATTATCATCTTTTCCTTAGTGAGAAATTTAAAATAAGAACATTAAAACATGAGTAAAAATGTAACTTTAAAAATTATCACCCATTACAATTATAGTTAGAACTTTATCCACAAAAAATAGACTTAAAATTAATTTCAAAAAAATGTATAAATTTCCTAGAACTGAACTATAGAAGAAATGGTAAACTACTATAGTATTTTCTCTAATACCATATTCTAAAGAATTGTTTATCCTATGAATGAATGTATGCAGTATTGCTGAACTGATATAGCAAATCAAGTAAAATGTAACGGACTTTAACATATACATAACAGACTAAAATTTACATATATACACTGGTCTTTGTACAAACAAAAATCTCATCCCAATTAATTTTAACCCATCTTACTAAATTATGGTTGAAATTCTTTTATCTAGAATAAAAATTTAATTGTTTAATAGAAAAATTTTGCCCACTAAAAAAAAGATAAAAAATTCTCTCACAATTTATTTTCATTACATTTTTTTAAACATTGCCAGAACACCTAACATTGTAACTTATGAGTGATTAAATTCAAGTGTTTGATAAACTTAAGTATACTCTAAACTACAACTCACATTTGAATAAAGGAATATAAAAATATATATTTGTATCTGTAATATAGAAAGATCATATAACTAATATACTCATTATTCATAATAATTTTCATGATACATTAGTTATCAAATCTTTGAAATTAGATTTTTCCTCTTAATTATCTGGAATTTCTTCCACAATTTGGTAACAGGAAGATATTCCATAAATAGGACAATTTCTATTAAGATGAGAACTTCTGTCATTGAAATGAAATTTTACTACAGATATCAGCATCAAGAATTATTTTTCAAGCTTGGTCCTTAATATCAAATTAAAACTGTAAATTCAGGTATATCCTTGAAATTTACACACATTGGTATGTACTGACAAGCAGTAAAGTTTAATAAAAACTGTTAGAAAAAATTATTAGCAGTGGAAATGTGAATTGAAATATGAAAAATAATATGAAGTAAAATTTCAATTGCTCAATTTATTTTTGCTCTTCACTAATCAAAAATAATTATAGCATTAGTATTTCAATAATTTCAGTGAACAAAATATGTTTAATGCATTATGGTTTATAGTTTAAAACAAAGAAGTATAATTTTAAAACAATAATGAATAAAAGTTAACTCACTGTTACATTTATATTTTTAGTAGGCTAAGATTTGTGAACTCATATAAAGAATAATAAGTTACTAGAAAAAACTTTTATAATCAGTACAACATAAATTAGTTTTGACTATCCTTCAGGATTAAGTTCCACATATAAATTCATGCAAAAGGTTGCTTCATGAATTAAAGTTTCCCCTCTTCTTACTGTTCTTGAACATTAGAATGTAGCTTATAGATGCTATAAAAACACATACTTTAATTATCTCCATTTTAAAAAGTTTGGCCAATTCTGAGAAGAGTCTACACAAGAGCTTCTTAGGGATAAGTGACTCCCAGGACAAATAATTTTCAATCACAAATGCTGCTTCTACTGGGCTCTCATACTGAAAAGTTTCATAATTATCATTGTTTCAAGATACATAATAGTGAATGAATAGAGTTAGACTAGAGTCACCGTTAATTCACTGAAATGGTATTAAATAAAGGGATAGTCAAATAAGAGTACACAGGTAAACAGATATAGATCACTGGAGGAAAAAAAAGGTACAAAACTAAGAGGGAAAACTGTTACTTTGTGAAACTGTTAAAGTGTTTTAACTCTGTAATAATGAAGAATTTTTTACCACTACTATGCTTCTGAAATCAAAAATATATAATTCATAACCGAAATTATAACATTTAAAAAGGAAAGAGAATAAAATATGCAATGTTGTTACACTCACAGACCTCATACTCAAAGAACTCATCCACTTCAAACCATAAAGAATCAAGGACCAAAACTGAATTCTCTTTAAAGATTATGAAACCAGAAAATATTTATTGATAAGCACCTGCTGCTTGGCTAACACTTTGTTCAAGTGATTATGAAGGTTTAAGACTAAAAACTGGGGAATATTATTAACTTAAATAAGAAACTCCTATTAAAAAGATGGTGTATACTCAGAATCAGCACATGAGCATTCATAAGTAAGAATATAGGAAATATTTTACTAACACAGATAATTTCATTACATAATAAATGTATTGACTTGAACAGCGCTTAAATATAAAGAGGCTTTCCTGAAAAATTGAACATTTACTATTTTTTTACTCTGCACCTTCACCAAATCATCCACTTATGCAAGACAACATAAAATTTTGCAACTTTCTGATAAGTGCTATCTTCAAATAGTATAAAATTTTCAATATTTAAAATTTGAGGGGGGATGTCATTTTTATCTGAGTGTATATAAAAAACTTTGATCTTTCAAATTGAAACAATCAATTCTACCCTCATCCTTAGAATTATAGATAATCCTAATGTTTTTAAATGTTAAGTTTTGGAAATACCATAATGATAACCTAAAACATCACTAGGAAAGTATTTTTACTATCTAAACTTTTTACAACTTAAAAATTTAGTGTTATATGACTTTATTCTACGAATCCATGAAGAGATTATTTAAATTTCCTAGCCCAGAAAATAATGATTTATTTGCTGTATTTAAAAGAATACAATATTAATTGATCTTAAAACACTCTTTGTAGATTATCAATTTAGTGATTTGTTTAGTTGTCACATATTTTCAAGTTTTAATTTTTAAAGGAATTAAATGCTGTGGGAGTTAAATACTCATTTCAGAATGCTGAATAAATTCTGGCAAATTAGCATTCTTATGAAATTGGGGTAAATCTTAAAGGTATGATGTGTAAATGAGCTTTCATATGTTTGGTTTCTCTTGTAGGAGAATTCAAGAGGACATTTAAGGGTGTTACTACTTACAGGCATCAGTTTCTCCCAGACTATGCCAGACACTTAATGGTATTGTACACACTAATTGAATCAATATGTCTTTCTAATAATTTGTTGCAGTTGATTCTGAGCTAACACAACTCTCATTTAAACTTTTGAAACAAAAACACCAAACATGATTAAATCCATGCAAACAGCCCAGCAGCTGTTTAAATAATGTGTTAGAAAAACAAACTGCCTTCAAAACTCTGAGGTAAAGCACAATTATTTACTAAGAACTTACCAAAAGTCTAAACAATTAAAAAAAATCATCACAACAAAAACTATTTTAAGGAATGTGAAATCATCTTTTAAAATACCCTCAATAAAATTTCATACAATATAAAGCTTTTGTTTCTTTTAACTGTGAATAAATAAATGTGTATGTCTAGTAAAACAGATCCCTCACAATTATCCATAAAGTTTTCATTTTATAAATGGTTAGACAAGTCCAGACACTCATGTCACTGAACTACAGCTGAGCCATTTGTGGGTAGCATTCTTCATCTGTACATCACATGGCTTCATTGCTTTCTTTTCTTTTCCTCTGCTCTCCTCTCTCCAATAAAGGTAAATTATGTATTTCTAAAACTGACTAGATTAATACTGCTGGTTTCTGAAACACTATTACTCTAATAATTTTATAGTAGAAAGTTAACCTGTGCCTGGGTTACCTCTTCTTCCAGCATTTAATTAGCTATTAGGCATGGGAACTTAATGAGTTGTAGGACCTATAGGACAAAATAGTTTGTTTATTTTTATTCCAACACCTGCATCATCTGAAATATGGGTAAAATAACACTTGAAGTTCTGGAAAACAGCAGGCTAGATAAAGTAGTCTCTTTACATTAAGGATTTAGGTCCTAATAATAATGATAATAATGACAGAATGACAGACATGAGCAATTCATAATTATTTATGATTTAAAAACACGTATTCTGTGTCAACTATCACTTAAAGTAACAGTGAGTTGCGGGTCAGGAAATCACAGATAAAGATGGGGGTCATGGCTATTGTATGACTTTCCTAAGGATGTAGAGTTAACAAAGTGATTCTGCTATCAGTTCAAGATCTTCTGCCTCCTAGCCTCTCTATCTTTCCATGACATGACACTGGCTCTCTAATTTGAAAAGCAACTGATACTAAGGACACAAGGGACCACGGAGATGGATCACGGGTGAATTGGTGGTGGGTTACCCATGGGGAATACAAAATGTAAAAGATATAAATAACAATTATATATATATATATATATATATATATATAAAGGCAACTGATACTAAAATTACATTTAGACAAAAATCAGTCACAGGCAAATAGCATTTTTATGCCATAAAAATAATGTCCCATCAGTATAAGAGGATACCAGGAATATAATTCCACAATAATCATGTAAAGTTAAGTTTCCATAAACTGTACTACTAAATTAACATTTTCTATCAAGTCAGGGATGTATATACCTACTTAAAACACTGGTCTCCTAATTTTTAAAATTTGCTTTGGTGCTAAGACAGCAGCCTTTGTAGAACAACTAGTTTCTAAAGAATCTGTCAAGATTCTACTCTTTCCCCACCTCCCAATATTCCTCTGCCTCAAAAGTAATAGGTAATGGCAGCCATTTGAGGAATAAGTCAATATTATCAATTTTAATCTCGAAACTAACAGTTTATGGAGAATGACATTTTAGGACTTACTCTGTGGTCAAGTTTTGACAGTCTTATGTCAATTATTGTTACAAAGATAAAGCATACCTACAAGTAGCTCATGCCACATTTCATCTACATTTAAAGTGACCTTCACAACAAAATAAACACCGAAACAGTGCAGGAGGACTTAACATCGGATTCCCCGGTCTC
Organism: Scalopus aquaticus; assembly: GCA_004024925.1. Taxonomy (NCBI): domain Eukaryota; kingdom Metazoa; phylum Chordata; class Mammalia; order Eulipotyphla; family Talpidae; genus Scalopus; species Scalopus aquaticus. The sequence goes on from PVIJ01001569.1 coordinate 105,364, forward strand.
CTACCATGCATGCCCATCATCGAAAGCACGCCTTTATTGCCCAGCCCAGTGGCACCAAAGATGAAGTTTTATTTTTTGGCAGACAACTAGCTCATGAGAAATGTACAATGTAGAGAAAATAAGCTTAGTTTATATAGAAATGCCACCAGCAAACAACAGTCTGGCCTTTGACCCATCGTTTAAATAAATGATTTCATAGACAGGTGCTAAAGATTCAATATCTGCCACATGTTGCATACCCAACTCCTTTTTTGCATTTTTGTAGACAACACAGAACTTAATTTCTTTTCCCCTGTGACCTCTCACCTGGAACATTTTCAACAGCTTTATAAACTGGTATCTCTCCTTCAGTCTTTTGCCATACTCCATTCCCCCAATTCATCCTCTTGTCAGTTTTTAAATTAATCTTTGTAAAGAGGGCTCATATTTATTCTGCAAAACATCTGCAGTGACTGCCTGATGCCTACAAATTAAATAAAAAGGTACGGACTGGAGTGGAATTAAAGGATTCCCACAACACAGTTCCTTGTATCCCTCAGCCATATGTCCTGTCAGTTCCTCAGTTAATCATAACTTTTCTAGCCAGACTGTTCTCTGTGGAACTGAACCTATATATCTCTATTTACTTTTTCCCTCTGACTTCGGGCATGATTATCTTCTTTATGGAATTCCTTTCCTATTTCTTTCATATTAGCATACTATTCAAGGCACCCATCTGAAAGTTTTTTTTTCCCATTAAGTGTTTCTTGAGCACATACACACAATACAGTGATTTCATTAGTGTATTTCCCTTAACTACACTCCCTATAATGTAAGATAATTGAGAAGAAATGCTCTGTTCAAAGTTGTAGAACCTTCCTACCTTACACACACCAGGCACCCAATATATATTTATTGAACTGTCATTACTAATAATACTTCTCTTTTAAAGTTACAGACCATACATAAAGTAACCACATGTGACAATTGTAACAATACAAAACATTAACATAATATTAATTAAAGGACCCCTCTGTGTTGCCTAATTTAACCACAACAGCCACTCTGTGGAGTGTGTAACATTTCTCATCATTTACAGATGAGAAAAATGAAAACTCTGAATGGTTGAAATAACATGTGCAAATCAGGAATCTATCAGTCAGCTCTGAGACTAGAACCCAGAACTAACCAATGACTAACTTCTTGTTATTTATTCTAAGTCTCCAAAGGCTAAGTTGTTACTAGCTACCAATAAAGAGAAAAAAAGGATGTCAATATGTTAAAGAAGAATAACTAAATCAATGTGTGCCATTGAACTTGTTTTTCTCACTGCATGTCTAATACAGGTGTAGTAGTTTGCCAGCTTTGAGTAAAGAGAAATTTGTCTGTGAGCTGATTTTGGAAGAAGACCAGCTTACACTGCCAGATTTTCTGAGCATGGATTTTATTTCATATAAGAGCAATCTACTTTGAACTGGTGTTTGGCAACCATCTGCTTAACATAACTGTGGGAGGCTTGTGAAGCAAATTGCATTGTGAAATTATCTCTTTAATAAGGGATGTACAATTTTTTTAACCAAACTTCTGTAAGAAGTTAAAATCATTACTATAAAACCCAGCTGAGTGGGTGTAGTCCCAAAGGGACCCACACATTGGACTGCCAGAGGTCAGTCAGGACACTTAAACCAGGTCAGAAGGCAGTGCTGCCAGCATGCTGAAGAAAAAGAGATAAGAAATGGAGCAGGGTTTCCATTACAGAGCAACAGCAATAGAAGGAAGAAGCAAAGCCTTGCCCCTCACTTCAGCTTTGTGGAATCTCTGAAGTGAAGAGAAGAGAAAGAGAACCAACAACTTTCCATTCCCTGCATTCAAGCAACCTCGGTTGACAAAAATCTGGATCATACATAGTGATATCAGGCTACAGAAGTTCTTTCCTGGGTGTTCTTCCACAAATGTCACTATCTGGACTGACATAAACAGTCAATCTTTGGGCCCAAGATGTAGGCCTGGTAAGTTAAAAGTGTATCATCAATAAAATGTATCCAGTAGTGACAAGGAAGAGAAAATTTGCAATGAAGATTAAGAAAAATAAATCTAGATAACTACCTGGCAAATTAATTTTTCCACAATGAAGCATCTACAAAAAAAAACCAAAAAACTGTTTTACAGTGTTCATACTTAGCCTCTTACCCCTAATAAACAGACACTTTAGAATCATATAGGGTATATGTTAAAAGGTACAAAACAATTACAGAGCAACAGATGAGGGTCCAAGTACTGAAAATAAGAGAAACACTGAATTAGGGTAAAGTTCTTTACATATGTGAAAGATGTCAGTTTCTCTCTGTTTCCTACTGTGTAATGTGGGAATGACATCCATCACATAAAAATCATAAGACTGGGAAAGTGTGCAGTCACTTAAAGCAGGCAGTATAACCTGTGTTTAAGAGTGTGGGATCTAGATTCACTGGCCTGAGATTTAAGCCCAGGTTATTTCATTTATCAGCCACATTTCCTTAAGAAACTTCTCTAAGTCTCATTTTTCTCACGTATAAAATCAAGACAATGATTATATCTGTCTCTTAAGTGCCTGTTCTGGGAATTAAATACAGTTATATACACAACACTCTCAACTAATTTATTATTAGATCGCTCATATGAAAGCATATAGTAAAATGTACAACCTCAAACCTTATAGTTATTATTTGTTTGAGGTTGTACATTTTATGATAGGTTATAACTATAGTTATAACCTTATACTATAAGGTTAAGTACGGGGGGCTACTGCAAGTTTCATGAATGAAGTGGCATTTAAAAAAATACTAACAGGCTGGATATTCTTTCACTAATACAGGGAGGAGATGGACAACACTGAAGATTGGGGCAAGTTTAAGAGAAGAAAAAGACATGAGTACATGTTGGGGTTGAGTCATACCATTTTTTCTGGAATGCATACATTCCAAAAAACATGACTAGAAAATACATTAAAATCAAAGGGAATCTAAAATAGGGTAAGATAAGAGAATTTATGCTTGTAAGGCAGTAATTTTAATAGCTTTTTAAAACCATGTAAAGATAAGTTCATAATTTCATGAGATTTATTTTAAAATATTTATTTTAAAATACTTGATTCTGGTCAGATCATGAGTGAATTAAAATTATTACAAAATGGGCCTCCCTGGTGGTGCAGCGGTTAAGCGCTGCTCTGTGGAGCTGTCAGCAGTAGCAATGCCAGTTCGACATGCAGCTGGGGAGATTCCCACATGGTGCAGCACACCTCTCCTGCCTCAGCCGCTGCTCCCCTCAGCAGTGTATTTTTGTCGATCTGCCTGTTCTGCTACCCGTTCTGTCTCTGGTGAACCCTCTTGCCGCCCCACGCCTCTGGCCTGTACCCCAGCTTGTATGCATAAATAAATAAATCTTTAAAAAAATTATTACGAAATGGGTTTATTTCTCCCTCTTTTAACCTGTGGTTTAATGTTGATATCTCTCATGCATAATTGAGCAGATTACCTTCTTAAGAGTCTCAACTTCCTTATCAATAAAATAGAAATATTACTATGTATTTATGCAGGTAAAATAATGAAAGGTCTACCTGCCTGAGGCCAAAACTTTTGAGGTCCTTTCAATCTGTAGTATATAGGATTCCAAGATATAACCAGACTATGCCTGAAATATTTCTGTAAAGAATGTGCGTGATTAACAATTATTACTAGCTACTTAGTATCTCAATATATACTTATTTACACAAACATAAATATCGTTTTTGCTAAAACCAGTGTCATAGAGTTTACCACCTATGTTTTCTTTCTTGGAGCCTAACAATTTCAGTCTCAATTTAAGTCTTTAATCTATTCAGTTTATTTTTGTGTATGGTATAAGATAGGGATTCAGTTTCATTCTTTTGCACGTGGCTGTCTAGTTTTCTCAACACCATTTATTGTAAGACTAACCTTTCCCTATAATGTATTCTTGGCTCCCTCTGTCATAAGTGAATAGGCCATCTGTGTCAGGGTTTATTTCTGGGCTCTCTATTCTGTTCCATTCATCTATGTGTCTCTTTCTACACCAATACCATACTCTTTTTGATTATAACTTTGCAACATAGTTTGACCAAAAGTGTAATGCTTTGTTATTCTTTCTCAAAGGTTGCTTTATTTTTTCATGGTTTTGTGATTCCATACAAATTTTAGGATTGTTCTATTTCTGTGGGGAAAAAATGCCATTGGAATGTGGTAAGGATTAAACTCAATCTGTAGAATACTTTAGATAATGTGAATATTTTAACAATATTAATTCTTGCAATCCAAGAGCATTGAATCTTTTCATTTAGTTGTGTCTTCTTCAATTTCTTTTATCAGTGTCTTACAATCTTAGTCTACAATCCTTCACTCCTTGGTTAAATGTATTCTTAAGTATCTTATTCTTTTAATACATTAAAAATGACATGTTTTCTCAGTTTCTCTTCCAGGTAACCTGATGCTAGTGTTTAGAAATGCAATTGTTTTTTGTATGTTGATTTTATATCCTGCAACTGTATTTGTTTTGTATTACTGAATTTATTAGTTTTAGCGGAGTTTGGTGGAGTTTCAATGTACAATATCACGTCATCTGCTAACAGAAACTAGTTTACTTCTTCCTTTCTATTTGGATGCCTTTTATTTCTTTTCTTGCACAATAGCAAAGATACAGAAACAATATAGAAATAAGGTGTCTATCAAAGGAAAAATGTATAAAGAATATCCCCCACATAGAAATATTATTCAGTCAACTTGTGACAATATAAAGTCAAATTCATAGAAACAGAGAGTAGAAAAGTGGCTGCCAGGTGATGGAGGGCCAGGTAAATAGAGGCGGGTAAAGGGTACCAACTTCCACCTATAAGGCGAATGAGGTCTGAGGAACAAATGTATAACATAGTTAACTACAGTGAATAACATGGGTATTTACAACTTAATTTTTCTCACATACACAAAATGGTAAAATATATGAGGTGATGAATGTGCTAAGTAACTAGATGGAAAGAATTCTTTCATAATACATTCATATATCAAATCATGACAATGTACACTTTAAAATATCTTACAATTTTGTCAATTATACTTGAATGCAGCTGACAAAATTCAGAATCCATTTAAAGTTGAAAAAATTCTTTATACAAAATCTGTTCCTAACTTTGGGGTTCAGATAAAAATCTAACTTTTAGATAATACATTAAAGTCTCTGACTTAAAAAGAGCATTCCTACATCTAACTCTTAGTCTCTTTTGAAGGTCATAGGTAAGAGCTTATTTAAAGGTAGATGAACATTTACACATATAAGAGTATATGTACTGACAACCAAGTTGGTATGTATGCAAGATGTTCATTATTAGGCAATGAATGTTAGCTACTTAAGCAAAAGATAAAGCGAGTGATTAATGTGCCATCCCCATGTGTTTCCTTCAATAGAATATTGGCTGGCATCCAAGAGGAGGGGGAAAAAAAACAAACAAACATAACAGACTCTAACTTTTAAAAGTGCTACAACCTTCACCAAAAGCATAAAGTCCTTGACTCAAGTAACATTATGAAGACCCTTTTGAATTTTTCCGTTTTTCTATTTTGTCCCTGTCAGGATGTGAACCCTGCCATTATGTATGGCTTGTGGCTGTTTGCAAGTTTCCTCCCCATCTGGGACTAAGAAGCAAATTGCAGGTTTCCAGGGAGGGGGAATGCTGTTACAGTAGGGACTGCCTCAGCTCTTCATATGGATTGTCTCAAGTGCAGTGAAACTAGCTACCTTGCTCCCTGTCACAACCTGGCCACAGGTTTTGTACTTTACGTTACTGAAATATACTAGGCATTAGTTTCCAAAGTCTACAGCCTTACATTACTTGAAGACCATAAACATATGAACCGTTAAAAGTCATGTTACTTCTTTCCCACCTTCAAAATGAATGACATTATTTGAGGTCACAAGAATGCCCCAAATCTATACTTCTGTCACATTCATCTCACGAAGCTCACAGTCCTATTCCACATTCCTGGTAGGTTGCCTTTTTTCAAGGTAGCACATGCTTACAAAAAAGCACCTCATTCCGTGGGAGCTGTCAGCAATTACTGCAGTGAACTTTAAATCTTTTTCCTCTAACTACTGTAGTATTCTAAAAATAATGACACAACTTCTCCCTGCTTTAAAATGTCAAGCTGACCACTCAGAAATTCAAGTTAGGTTTCTCCAGAAAGGCCCAAATGATAAGACATTTTACGAGCCTTCCATTTTATCTCCTGTTACATTACTACACTGCCTAACACCTTCACAGAGTAGCAACACCTTCTGGGACAAGCTGAAACTAAAACAAACTGCAAAAGCTGCCACCTGAACAAAGTTAACAATATGTGCCTGGCAAGAGTAAGCCATTTTTTTTTCCTCGATCTGACAGTATCATTTGAAGTAGTTTTATTTTCTTCTTTATAGTACTATTGCTAAGTAGTTTAAACCTGTTGCATAACTAATTTACTTAGTAAGCTTCTTTTAATTGTGCAGAAATATTTTTAAAAACATATACCCAATATACCCTACTGTTTCCATGAATTTCCGGTTTAAATCTATATTCAAATACCTGTTTCCACTTTATACTTGGAGAGAAAAAAAAATTCTCTAAAATTTGAACTTTCTTAAATTCATAAAGCTTTAAAATCCCAATTGACACCAAAATTACAGATTTACAAGGTTAATGGAAATATACTAAAATCTTGATAGAGTTTTCACGCAATGTAGACAGCATACAACTTACATTTTTAACTGTTCAATTAAGGTAAAGAGAAGTACTTTAGGAAAAAAAATGTGTCAAGATCAAGTAAGTAAATGGCATATCTTTACCATCACAGAGGAAAAATAAATAAAGCTTTTCCAGATAGAATACTTAGCTTTTCTTCAGCCAGTAAAACCCTTATTAATGCTTACATTTAACATATAATGCACACTTGGGAAAGCACTGGGTTGTGCTCCAAGATCAGGGAATTAATTCCCCGGCTTTCATGATGCCCCCTTCACAAAACCTCTTTCCCATAAAATTAGATGTCATAAGCAACACTACTCATTCAATAATATTTATACAGTACAATCTATACATTAACTACAGCTGAGTACTGAAGATAGAGGGGTAAACAAGACAAGCATGGCTTAAAGTCTGCTTGGAGATGGACACAATGACAACAATATAGGTTGTTCTCTACAGGAATGAGAGGGACAAGAGAACACATATTTCAGTAATAAAATACACAGTTTGGGAAGCCAAAAAAGGAGAAAAGAGAGCAAATGATGGTGTCTAGGTCTCTCAAAATAGTACCGCTAAAAAAGACTGAAGGATCTTAAAGGTTAAATACAGAGCTGATGAGGCAATAGGAATTCATTCATTATATGGGCCAATTTGAAATGGCTAACAACGGAAGGAGTAGATGAAAAGATATGAAAAAGTACTAACAGTTAGTGAAGTTGAATGTCCTTCAAAATGGCCATTAATTCCCAGATAAATATTTCTGGTTGATATTAGCTTTGTTTTGTAGATACCAGAACCATATCATACTGCTGTGCCTCTGAACCTGCTAAATACCCTGACTGGTTACAAAGGAAACCAAATCAGGGCAGGGGTCCCAACTTCATCAAATATGGGAATTCAAGTTTCATTCTCTATTGATGATGCCATCTTAAGACATTCATGTTTTACGAGGTACTATACAAATACACACAATGTTAAGCAAAACACAAACTCATCTGAGTAACATCCACACGAGTAAAATTTCACATTAACATAATAAATAAAAAGTGCAAAGAGTTTGCAGAGGAAAAGAACCAAACACAGGGGCCTCCCCGGTGGCACAGTGGTTGAGCGCTGCACTGTGGAGCTGTCGGCAGCGGCGACCCAAGTTCAACACCTGGCTGGGGAGAATCCCACATGGTGCGGCAGACCTCTCCTGCCTCGCCCGCTGCTCCCCTCAGCAGTATATTTCTGATCTGCCTGTTCTGCTACCCGCTCTGTCTCTGGTGAACCCTCTCGCCGCCCCACGCCTATGGCATGTACCCCAGCTTGTATGTATAAATAAAAAATAAATCTTTAAAAAAAAAAAAGAACCAAACACAATGAATGGGTCTAAGAAGTGGGCTTTTATGCCTGGCTTTAATGTGAGTTTTCATTCACTCCACAAATACATCTGGGGTACAACTTTTATACCACATATTCTACTAAGCACAAAATATACAATGGCAATCAAATCAGACATGGTCTTTATCTTCATATGCTGCTCATATTAGGTAGAGACAAGGGGAGACCAAAATCCTACAGAAGCCTGTGTGAAAGGAGGAATTACTTAAAAGGCAAAGAATTTGGAATAAAAAATGGTCAAAGCAATTCATTAAAATTCCCCTTATCAGAAAATAACTTCATTTCATTATATTTTATTATCACTTTTTTAATGATGTGAATTTTTGTTTTTAGTATAGAAACAAGCAATAAAGAAAAATGCTATTGAAAGTAAACAAACATGTAATTATCAACTGGCAATTTTCACTAATAACTCCTAAATTATCTCTACTACAACTATAAATAAAATAATGTAATTGCCTTTTTCCACCATAAAAGTTGTCCATATGTGAGCAAATCTTTAAAAATTAAACGTATACATTTAAAAGTTTAAGCATTTAAAAGTGTGAAAGTTAAATGTATATACCAAATCTGAATGCAAACTTAAAATGAAACTTCTTCAACCAATTATATTAACTATCATTAGATACAAGATAGCTCTGACAAGTAATAGAACATTTGGTCAAAAAGTAATGACTTGGTTAAAATTTCTACCTGCTGATAATAGTTGCAAGTTTTCACTGTGCTGCCATATTATCAGTCTTAATGAAATTCACTTGTCAGTTCCATTTTGAAACAGTGAATTCTTGCCCTGTATGACAAGGGTGAAATTAAAATCTCTTTTCTTTTCCTAATCAAATCAGCTAAAGATGAAAAATAAGGAAGAAGGAGTAACTCAGAAATTTGTCATTAATTGGTCAAAAATAGATGAGTATTCAGGTTCCTTTCCTTTGCTTTTTCCCCATTTTCACTGGTTATCTCTTCACATATTACCAGCCTATGCTTCTTTTCTATAAACTCACACTGTACCCAGCAAACAATTAAGTAAAATATCAAAATAGGTAGTAGTTTAAATGTAAAGAATAATGCAGTTGATGAGCTAGAATTTCTTTTTTTTTTAAATTGAGTTAGTATTGGTTTATAGCACTGTGTATGATTCAGAGGTATAGGTTCACAATTCTGGAGATGTCTATCACCACATTCACCCAAAGGCACCTACAGTCCTCTACCATTGTCCACTCAGCCTCTTCCCCCTCTTCACTCCCCAGCTACAGGTTTTATTATCATTATCATTCACTGGGGAATGTACCTATCCTGTGGCATAATATGTCACAAAGCAGCTCATTCTAAAATAGATAATGCAAAGATACCAGTACACACCTTGACCTTAATTATGAACTTTGTAAGTCTTGCTGAATTTTAACACTCTTGAAAGTAATGTTCATAAGATTAGAGGTCATGTTTATTTCTTTTATATTCCAATTTCCAGAATATATTACATTAGACTTTATATTCGCTGGTGTTCTTAAGTTTTTGCTGTATAGTCCTAAAAACAGTAACCCAATAAAAAATAAGGATGGCCCAGAAGACATGAAAATTCAACTCAGAGGATACGTGAACCTTGTAAAATCTAAAGTACCAAAATCCATCCAGCTGGATTCAGAATTTATGGTCTATGAATTTTATTCTGTTAAACACTGTTCTGTATTTTCAAATGACTTCCAGTCAATGTTTATTTCTTCCTTCACTTAAGAGTGCATAAATTAAACAAATATATTTACCACCTGATAGAAGACAGTATTCTGAGTGCAAGAAATCAGGCTTAGAGGAATGGCTAGACATATTATCTTAAAAGTCTTAGAATCTATTTAAACCTAAATATATCATAAGTCCATACTCTTCATTATTTGGGGAAAGAAAGAAAACAAAGACTATTTTTCTATTCCTTGAGAGACATCACAAGGAAAGATTAATAAAAGAAATTAATGTAATTAATGTGGTGATACACAATAATAAACCAACTACAGAGTTAAACGATGCCTAAATTCTACTGCTGCTTAATGATGGAGTTCAGTGAGTGAAAACGAAGGTAAACAATTTTCCAATGAGTAAATGGAAATAAACCTTCTCTTTACTTACCACAGAATTTCACAAAAGTTAAAGAGAAAACACTTCCAGGGAAAAATTAAACAGATGTTTTCTCATAATCATATAAATGTCTTATAGTTATAACAGGCAATTACTAAATCCTTGATGGGTAATTGATAGACAGCACATTATGCCCTTGAAGGATGTACTGCTTACACCACAAGAAAATCAACATACACTTTACCTTTTCAAAATGCAAAGTTCATAAAAAATATATAAAATTCATATCATGGAGGTGAAAACCACATTAACTTCTAAATAGCCCAGAGGTCGGTAAAATCTTATAACTAATAGAAGTTAAAGAAATCCAGAATGATGTAAAGAAGTATCTCTAAAATAAAAACTAGAGGTTGTAAAAAAATGAATTTCAATTTTACTTATTGATCCCTGTGGTTCAGAAACTTGCACCTTAATGACCCAGTTCCTATAAGCATATTCCACGATCCTTTGAATGTATTTTAATATCCTCTCAAACTTAAAAAAGTAAAAACACTTTTCATTATTTCATTGCAAATATCTAGAACAATAATGTAAATATCAGCAGTTATTTAGCAAAAAGAAAAAAATTGACAAGCTAAATCTGTAACTAAAACACAAACACAATGATAGTGTTTGCTTCTTATGTCTTCCCTTCACTAATAACTCGACATAAAATTAAACATAAGCAGATTTATTCTGATATGTTTATAAGAATTATATACATTTATGTCAATAAAGTCTAGCCTGAATATTAAAATTTAGAAAAGCACAAAAATACTCTTATAATCAATCAACTGATTATAGTTACACTTTTTCAAAGCCTGACATAGTATCAATTACCACATGGAAGCTATAGTTTAAATTTCCTTGATTTCTAGATTATGTGCTATACTTGAGTATTTCCCAATTCTGCTACAGTAATAGTATACCAAATTTTCTGAAGCTTTTCCAACTGAAAAAAATAATTCTCCCTTTAGAATGTAAAATTTTCACTCATCAAACTTTTTAACAATGTTAATACAGTAATATAAACAATTATTATTACAATTTATTGACAACCTCATCAAACATAAGCCTGATTTACTTAGGCCAGAGACAGGCTTGGGTTCTGATCATAAAATAATTCTTTATTTCCTTAAAACTAAGTTTTAGTGATTTCAGATTTGAACTACATATGTACATTTCTAGGGAACAATTCTAAAATGGCTACAGATTCATTGTTTCTCAGTCATCTACCATACTTATAACCCATTATTAACATGACTTAGCCTTGCCCAAAGAGAAATGCTGACATTTATACTGCCTTATTTTGTTCAGTGAATGTATTTTGTTCTGCTGGTTTAATATGGCCTTATCAGTATTTTAACATATGTTTCATTCCCATTCATTAATATTAACTATAAAAGAGTAAATCTCACTAGAAAAAGTTTTCTAAAAGTGATGTCATGAATTCGTGAAACAATCTACCGGAACATGCTTATGTGTTTATGTTTATCAGCAAAATGAACATTTAAGTATTTAAAATTAGCATATCAGCAGAATATTTTAAATTAAAGGAGTAAAGTGAAAAGGTCAAGAATGTTTGACTTACACTCAGTAGAAAATACATATATTATGCCCTAAGTGAGTTCAAATGTAGATGCTATTATAATGTCATTAGAAGTAGATGTTGTTTTGTTTTTTTTTAAGTGATACACAGTTTGCTCTGGATGTTATCTAAATACATTTTTATCAACTCTCATTTCAGAATTCTAATACAAATACTCCTTTTCTAAGATAGTATGAAAAATCATTTTTAAAAATGAATTGGTATCCTTAAAGGAAATATTTGGTTTTTCATTAACTGGTATACACTGACATAATAACCATTAAGAAACTTATATTAAACACACTCAGTATATTCTAATCATCCTCGTTTGGGTGAAAAATACAGATGAAGCATTTTCATGTGACTTCTCACTTAGTATAATTTAAGCACTGACGTACAAACCTGAAGAATATGGAGGGAATATTTATGATCTTTCTTCTTCAGGGATGAAAATTGTCAAAGGACTCATGGACATAAAATAATCACAAGCAAGCACTTCATCAAATTTAGGTTAATGATAACCAATCAAATAGAAATATCCATTTTACATAAGTGAGATTCATCAAGTCTGGCATAAAGAAGACTTATAACTAATGACTTGCCAGTGACTACATTGTCCATTTCCAAGATCTAATGGAGGACAGATATGTATATTAATGTGTCATCTGTTTATATTAGTGGTTCTTAAAATGTACTCCTGAAAACCACAAATATCTCATATGCTAAACTGAAGTATTCCATAGCTGAAGTAAAGTAATAACTGATTTTTCTCCATTACAGAAAGTCAACTTCTCAAACTTCCCAATTTAATTTTTTGTTAAGAATTTACATTAAATTACTGCTATTAACTTTCTCTTATCTATAATAAATGCTGGCAAACAAAGTGATTAAAAATAGCAAATGAAGAGAAGATGATATAATGGAAAACAATCTAGCATCTTTAGCCAATTTTTAAACTAAACTTGGACTTCTAATTGTGATTTTTATTCTTTACTTGATGTTATATACTTTGGCCCACAGCAACAATTTTTATGTTCTTTTCACAAATAAAATGTCCTATTGATATTATAAGGCTTATTTTGTCTGAGTTTATATTATAATGCAATTCATACTTAGATAGTCCTACAGCCTTCAGATTATTTTAAATCTATCATCTTCTTAAATCTTCACACTGCCATACCAAGTATATGTATTTGTAATACCCATTTAAGGAAACGGAATCCCCAAAACTCAATCAACATGTATAAAAAAATCACAAAACTAGTTAAGTTGAAGAGCTAAAACTTATTTTGTCAGTTTTCCCATTTTTTAATTATTTTTCATCCAAACACAGTACTTTCTCTTGCCTTTGAAAAGTTAAAAAAGAAAATGAACTGGGCCTCCCTGGTGGCGCAGCGGTTGAGCGCTGTGCTGTGGAGCTGTCAGCCTCGAGCGATGCGGGTTCGACACCCAGCGGAGAATCCCACATGGTGCGGCAGACCTCTCCTGCCTCGCCCGCTGCTCCCCTCAGCAGTGTATTTCTGATCTGCCTGTTCTGCTCCCCACTCTGTCTCTGGTAAACCCTCTTGCCACCCCGCGCCTCTGGCCTGTACCCCAGCTTGTATACATAAATAAATAAAATTCCTAAAGAAAATGAACTCTTGTTATTCATGACAGCATGGATGGAACTGGAGGGGATTATGCTACGTGAAGTAAGTCAAAAAGAGAAAGACAAATACTGGATGAGTTCACTCTGTGTGGAATATAGAAAAGCAAAACAAAGGGGCAGGCCAAACCAAACCAAAAGTAAATCCTAGATATCTGACTATAAATGTGAGAATGCCAAAGGGGAAGGGAGAAGGTAGCGAGCAAAGGGGACAGGAGGTCCAACAGACTATGGTGGGGGACTATGGATGCCTGTGTGGTGGGTGTTGTGTGGTACCATACATCTGAAGAGATGTAAACCTATACCACTGAATCATATATCATGTTGTAAACCACTGTTAACCTAAATAAAAGGCAGAGAAAAATGAGGCTAGAAAGGGAATTCTTCATTTTGGTAAAATAAATTTTGACCATTAAGTTTTCAATTATCTGCCTCATAATCAAGGGCCAGATGGACAACCCACCAAACAAAATGAAACTCGTGTTTTCACTTCTGGTCACACCAAGGTCATCATTCTCTCCTATGTAAATCATACTGCCAAATTCTTAGAGAGTTTTCCATTTCTGGATCTATGAAGGACAACAGCTACATGATGGGTATTAACTTCTGAAATATCAGGCTGATGTGAAAGGATTAGCTCATCATCATGAAGTTAACTCTATTGAAAAACTGCAAATACTGTATTTATTTATTACTTTTTGTTTTCTTTAATTTACTTTATTTTGGGCCTCCCGGTGGAACAGTCGTTAAGCGCTGCGCTATGAAGCTGTCGGCAGCAGTGATGCGAGTTCAACGCCCAGCGGGGGAGATTCCCACATAGCACAGCAGACCTCTCCTGCCTTGCCCACAACTCCCCTCAGCAGTGTATTTCAGTTGATCTGCCTGTTCTGTTCCCCACTCTGTCTCTGGTGAACCCTCTCGCCGCCCCACCCCTCTGGCCTGTACCCCAGCTTGTATGCATAAATAAATAAATCTTTTTTAAAAATTTACTTTATTTTGAAGAATAAGCTTCCTTCCAGACACCATCTTAAGTTCCTTGCACATCACCAAGAGAGGAAAGGAAGTTCATATTGTTCTGCCACAATGGCACAGAAGATGTTTGCCTGTCCAAGTAAAACTGTTTAAAAGTGTGTATAAAATAGACAATGTTTGTCATCTCCTGACTTTTTTTTTTGTAGCCACTTCCTTTTTAGTCAAAGTGCTAGCAACCTTAAGATATTGAATTAGTGTCCATTATATTTCTCTACCCTCCATCTTAACATCCAGTTTATCCTTTCCACAATATATTCTTAATGAAAAACACTTTGGATATACTTTCTTATCTCCTGCCCCAATCAGAATTCACCTATCGTTTCCTCTGTTGCCTGGAACTCTGCCAAAAGCTTTCAGGAACAAATTACCTAATTTAACAAATTGATGAGCTATTTCTAGCAAAAAAAACTTGATTAATACTCAAAACCATGTGTACCCCAATTCCACTTCCTTTAACTTACCATTAGAAAGGTCACAGAAACAAATGGAATGAAAATAGACTTGAGGGAAAAAAATTAAGCACTAATTTTGAGCTACTATAGACTCTGAGGTAGCTATAATATATAATATCTATTAGATATCTTATCAGCACATGTAAATGCCTCATCTGTATATTTAATATATGTGCTATATTCCATTTGATATGGTAACAGGTAAGGGAAAGTGTTTTTTGCTCACCTATTAATCTTTGAACATTGTATAGTAAATTTCAAAAGAAGCTGGATAATTGCTTTAAAATAATTTGTGAGAAAAAGTGGTTTGGGGTAAAGGTAAAAAAAGGCCATGAAGTAGTAACTACTAAAGCTGAATGATGGATATATGAGTGACAGACATATGAAGGTTCATTAAACATCTACTTCTCTATAAAATCAAACTTTCCTTAGTCAAAGTTTAGAGAAAAAAGGTCAGAAAAACCAATTAATTGATCAATTAGTCCAGACACAACAGTTATGAAAATACAGCAATTTTAGCTCAGAGAGAATCATGGAAATGATTGGAATAGAAAATGTGGTCAAAAAGAAATAAAACCTCTAACAATGTACGACAAAAAAGATATGAGTAAAGTACAAATGTAAAATAAGAGAAGAATTATAAGTTTAGGAAAGACTTTCAAAGAATTTCCTTAGTCTACTAAATTTTCAAAGAGCTGATGAATATTTTGAAGAAACAGTATCAATTTTCAAACCAAATTTTAAAAAAGTGACAAATTTAAGATGAAATATCTAGATTAGCCATGAGGAGAAATGGATTGATAGTAATTAAGCAAACTATGTGCGTTGGTGGTAGGTGTTGTAAACAAATACATGTTACAATAAAAAAAATATTAAAAACACGTTATGATACTGAACATATCACTTACTCAAAATCTGAACTAATTCTCATCATCTTGATAATTACAATATACATGAGGTTGGGAGGGTTAAGTCCAGTTACTAAGATCTTTTTAGAATTCATTTTAAAAGAAATGGAGTGTTTGGCCCAATCTTGACCTATTTTTTAAAATTATTCCTAACCATTAAAAATTCTTTTTAAACCCTCTTACAATGTAGACTGGTTCAGCCCCTCTGGATAGCAGTATGGAGGTTTTTCAAAAAAAGTATAAGTGAATCTGCCATATGGCCCAACATATAGTGCATATAGACAATGGACTATTACTCAGCAATCAAAAAAGATAAACTCACACCAACCCTTGAAAGCTGGCCACAGGTATATGGCTTTTGGTGGGGTGATAAGGGAGGGATGAGAATGGGGAAGACAAATGGGTTGGTTTTAAAATTTGTCTTTGGCCCTTTGTTTGGTTTTTCTATATTCCACCTATAAGTGACACCATCCAATATTTATCTTTCTCTTTCTGGCTTATTTCCCTTAGTATAACCCATTCCAGGCCCATCCGTGTTGCTGAAAATTGTATGAGTTTATCTTTTTGATTGATAATTACAATACACATGGGGTGGGGGTGGAGCAAGGTCACTTACTAACTTCTACCCAGAATCCACTTAATTAGAGATGGAATGTGTGGCACAATTTTGACCTAATTTTAGAAGAGTACAAGGACTATAGTGAAGGACTCTGGGTGCATTAGTGGGGGGAGTACTATGGTGACTACATCTGAAGGAGGCAATAGTATACTGTTGTCAAAACACTAGCAAGGGTATAAAACAATGTTATTTCAATAACAATACATAAATTAAAAATAATAATTCTTATAATGTTTTCTTTTAGTGTTAGGCTAGGATTTTTAAAATTGTTAGAACTGATAAAATAATAACTCAAATATAAACATAACACTCCTGGAAAGAGCACAATAGGTAGTTTAAGAAGACTAACAGTATAATATGGAGCTGGCCAGTGGTCATCTTAGCAATCAACAACTGGACATGGCCCAAAGGTACACTGAAATCAAGATACAGATATAGGAGGAAGCATAAAGGAAGAGATGACCAAAGAAGTTTGGGAGAGTTAAAGAATACTTCTCAAAGACTAAGTCTGTCTTGAAACATGTAGAGAAGTTCGCCAATTAAATTCAGTGTGAGGGCAATCAAAGGGGACAACACATAAAAATGCAGCTGTGCATGCAAAACTGGATTGCAAATAGTTGGTGTTTAGAAACTAGTCATAGAGAAAGTGAGATTTAAGGGCAAGAAACACAAAACCCTGGGAAAAAAATCACAAACTCAGTTCTAAGGAACTAAGGTACCAAAGTCAGTCCAAGACTAACATCAAATGCGTATTTGTACTCAACTAACAAGCCACCACATGTGCCCTGGTTAGGGTCCAGAATCCATTAAGTATATTCATTTGCTATGGTGAGAAGTCAGTCTGCAAAGTGAGGCAGATAAGTTAATATATTTTAATAAGAACTAAACTGTAGACTAATAAAGATCTATAAAGAATGAGACAAACACACGATCAAGTTAAAGTGCGTGAAGCTGATTACAAATGACCCAATAATTCATGATAAATCTAGGATTTTGGGGAACGTTCCAAATGGGAATTCATTTTACTAGTTCTGTTCTACTCAGCGTTGTGCATTGTATGTTAAAACAATTTCCCATGGACGCTAGCAGCAATATGAAGGTTTACTGTGTAAAAATTATTTTGCTATGTTTGGGGAATAAAAGGAATGAGAAAGAATGATCTTTACACACAAGAATCTTATAGTCAAATTAAGTAAATAAAAGTTACCTAACTGAATATAAACAAATATACAAAACAGAGAAGTATCAAATAAGTATTTTATTTACCACTGTATTTTTCACTAGCTTATTAAATGATGTTATATTCATGCTAGAATTTATGAGTTTTATAGTAAGATTACTGATAAAAAGGAGCCCATTATCATTGGTAATAGTAGCAATGAAGCAAATTCTAAATTCTAAAACTAGTAAGCAGTTTATAGGGACTGGATCTTATAATCAATATCCCACATCATCCAAATTACCCAAAGTCCTCAGTTTATGAAAGGAGAAGAAATATTTAGAGGACCTATTTCACCTATTTTGAAACAAGAATTAAAAATCTCCTCCAAAATTTGATAAGTACATGAATAAGAACTATCTGCTATCATATCAACTTTACACAAATAGCAAAAGGACACATAAATTTAGTGACAATTGTTTTAGATGGGGTTGTTTCAGATAATTTAACTTATATCTATAAAAACTTGGGACATTATCATTATGTTTCCTTTTTTTTTTTTCTCATTCTGAAATGTGTCTGCAAAACACAGTTTCAAAGAAGAGGATCTGCTTTGCTTTGAAGAGTAATTAGCAACTCATTTAAGATACAGAAAATCATTTTATATTTATGTTCCTGCATGTCTCTGCTTCTATGATGGCAATTTTATACCTGTGACATAAGACAATACATTTCAAACTTTCAGTTAAAGTGAGACATGTAAGTGAACAACTATTAAAACTATAGCATGAAAGTCAAGAATTATTAAAAGATAAGTAATGAAAACACTCAACTTTTGGGCCTACCCGGTGGCGCAGCGGTTAACTGCGCTGTGGAGCTGTCGGCAGCGGCGACGCGAGTTCGACGCCCGGCCGGGGAGAATCCCACATGGTGCGGCAGACCTCTCCTGCCTCGCCCGCTGCTCCCCTCAGCAGTGTATTTCTGATCTGCCTGTTCTGCTAACCGCTCTGTCTCTGGTGAACCCTCTCGCCGCCCCACAGCTCTGGCTTGTACCCCAGCTTGTATGTATAAATAAAAAAAAAAAAAAAAAAAAAAAAAAACACTCAACTTTTACAATGTTGTAATTTAAGGAAGCTGCATAAACGCTAATGGGAAGAATAAATTTTGAAGTAAGTCAGGCTTTGATGTAAATACCTAAACTAACACTCAGCATTGCCTATTATTCAAGTATTCTATGGAACCAAAGCATCTTGATTTCAAATCCCAAAGCTGTCTCTTACTAGCTATTTATCACAGGTCAAGTAAGTTGGCTTCTTTCCCTCTCCTAGAATGTTTTCCTGGTTTAAAAAATTGAGATAATGTCTTGGACTTCCTGGGATATGAAAGGATTAAATGGTATAAAGCATATGAATCACCTCCCATAAGGCCCAGCCCATAGTGGTGTTAGTTCTGTTCCTCACACCTTCTCCAAAGGATTCTTCTATATCTTGCTCACACAATATTATTTAGTTTATAGTAACTACTTTTTAATATAGCTTGGGACAAAGAAATGAACACACATGAGATCCAGACAAGATCCAGATAAAACTTTTGCTCCCTCTTCCCAGACCAGATATTTTTGGAAAAATGATAAAACATATGAATGAAAAAAAAATCACCTATAATACTCTTAAACAGAAATATACTTGAGAAAAGAAGTATCATGACTATTCCCTAAACTTAAAGTTTTTGATGGCAGATACCATGTCTATTTCAGTGAGCTGATTATTCCTAACCAAGGACACAGCACTCAGTATGAAGCAGATGGCCAATAATATCATTATATATGTGTGCAGGAATGAGTGAGCATATATACCTGACGAAGTAACTCATATTCCCCTTCAAAAGTTAAGGTGTTTCAATCACAGGAAACCCTCTTTGTCACTCATCGAAAACCTCTGCAGTTTACGGTATTTAGAAGAATAACAAGTTCCCGCAACTGCACCTTCTTTAAGTATTTTCTAAGTTGCTACAGAGTTCCAAGATCTTATTGTCATGGAGCTTTCCCATTCACGAAAACATACTGTCATGACTTCTCTAATTTGAAAATAGCAGTAACGATGACCATTGCTGAAATCACATTTTGCAATCTTTGCAGCTCTCCCTGTTTCCCCATCTCACACTGATGTAATGCTCTGCTCAGGCCGTATTCCTTTTCATTGATGCCCTTGTTTGTCCTCATCTTTTTGCTCTCCTCATTTCAGTCCCATTGTTACTGCCTGCAAAAATATCTCTTTCTGATGAATTTTGGCAAAATTAATGTCTACTGTCAGAACAATCCATGCTCTGATTGTAAAGGGATTAATGTGATTTAACTATGCCTTTTATTCAACTGTGCACTGTGACCTGAGAACACTCTTACTCATCTCTGTATTCCAGACACTTAACACAGTGGCTGTCACATGGTAACATTCAGAATATGTTTACTGAATCAAATTGAATCCCAAGTTATTTCTGGTTAAAAAAAAAAAAAACCAGGTATTTCTAATAAGTATTTTTTAACAAAAGGATGAGCTTCATTTATTAAAATATGCTAAAACCAACTAAATATTTTCTAGATTATGTCTGTTACCAAATAAAATGACTTCTGGACCCATACTTATGTCCCAGCCAAATCTGCCTGTAAGGTAGGTGACACCATCGACATCTTACAGGATGGGTAGCATCTATATGGATATGCTAACATCACATGTTAACATGTTTCAGTGTCATTTTATTGAAGGGGGCTGTGTTTAAAAAGATCTGGATTTAGGACTTTATTCACCATATTCCAATTCCAGAAACTATTTTAAAAGCTTTTTTACAAAAGTCATCAGTCCTTGGGAGTCAGCATGCTGGTTTCACTGTGGTGTAATAAAAGAATGAGAGTGGATATCTACTCAGCAAAGGTGTTGCAGCATTAATGATAGGGAAACTGACCTCAGAAAAACATTTGAAACCCACAACATAATCTGTAGAATGAAGGAAGCAACGTGATGTTGGCTTAGGCTGTCAGTCAATACCATGCACTCTATTTTATCTTTATCCTGAGGTATAAGCTATTTATGTTTGCTATATATATAGAAGAGCAGTTCTCTATTCCTGATTATCCTTAAGGAGGTTGCAGCCTTGCTAATGATAGGTGTCGAGATCTCCAAAAGAGATGGACTTTACTCATTGGAAAATGTTGAGACTTTCCGGGATCACACTGGCCAAGTTCGTAAACTTGAGAAGGTAGTGATTACAAGTTAGCAAGCGGCTCTGTGTGATGAGATGTAGAGTAAAGAATAATTGCCAACCCAAACTGTAGACAACACCAAATATTAACTTCACTGAACTAGAAAACTCAAGACTACTTAGTATTAAATCATCACTCTACTCAGAACAGGAATTACTTGGACTGAAAAAACTTTTGAATTTTCACCTAAAAGCTATACTAATTAATCTTGCATTCTTTAATATTCGGCAATACTTAGTATTTACACATACGTTCAATGTAAGCTCATAGAATCCAGGGAGAGAATCTGTGGAATGCTGTAACTGTTTGAATAGCTCCTATCCTCAAATACCTGCATCCAGAAGAAAAAGTCGGGAGCAAACCGCAAATGTGACTAATTTACCAGCACTAAAATTCCCCCCAAATACAGTTTTAACGATGCAAAAGAACATATGACATGACGTATAATTCACCAAAAAAACAGACTAAAATAAGTTTCCGTAGACAAGAATGTCACCTGTGGCTGCAGGGAAGCAGAAGTGATCTTGATGTGGTATTAAGTTATTCAGGTGAGTGACAGGAGTCCGTTTATTTTTCACACAGAAACACTAGCCACGGCAGGGGCAGTTCACCTTTCTTCCATATCCCTACAGATGTCCAGAGATTTCTGGACTTCCTATGCAGGAACCACAGAGACAAACTATACTTTCAGAGAGACAACTGTTCCCCTACCCCAACCCCTTATACAATCAGGCATCAGTCCAGCAGCCCCTGGCTGTGCTCAGGCAAGGAATTTTAGGAATGGGGAAAGGAATGGCATATTCCCTAGAGAGGTTAGCCTGGAATGGGGGTGGAGGGGGAAAAAGAGGGCACCCTTCACATCCCTGTCAGTCAACTATTATTAACTATTATGCTGATGGACTGGAATCTAACTTTATACCGGCCATGTCTGGCTTTTTTCCAGGTTCAACACATTGCCAAAGAAGAGATTGTGGTTTTATTAAGTGATCTAGCCTTTACTCCTTAAAGATCTCCTCTCTTAATGCATTAGGAAGAGTCTCAACACAATGTTCTCCAGTATATATTTACTCTGTTCTTATATTTAAAAAACAATAACAACAAACATCTTCCATTATGCCAGTTCATTTAAAGCAGTAATGTTAGGTTTAAAGCAAAGGGTAGGGGAAGTCATATCAATGGAAAACCTGAGCAAACCCAAGGTCTTGATACACAATGTATGGCGAGATTAACCCCAGTGTAGCAGAGAAAACATGTGATCTAATTACTGCCTGTTTTGCACTTTGACTCATTATTTCTGTGGGAATTTTGATTTGCATGAAGGTATGGTGGATTTTATGAGGCAGCAAATACTAACACACCTCACTAATCATATTTACAAATCAGAAAATCCCCACATGTACTGATAAATCTCAAAACACTGATTTTAATACTCTGTAGTTCTATGAGGTACAATGCAACTCATTAAATTAAGAGAAAAAAAACTTTATAGGTATAAAGTAAAATGTATAATGCTTATATGTAAAATGACCATCCATTAATATTTGTTCTGTGATACCTCACCTCATTCTAAACTATTATAAAACAGTTTTAAAAATAATATTTCATTCTGTCAAAAATAAAAACAACTCCAATCTTTTGGTTAAGACCCTTTGGCTAACAGTCAAGAAGGTTTCCACCTAAATGTCTTAGAGAAATGAATCTCATCTTTTCAAAGCACAGCTCTTCACTTCAATCTCTCAAATGCACTCCTGCCCCCAGTCTACCCCAAAATAGCATCATTAATCACTAAGTTGCTCAGACCAAAACCAGCAGTCATTCCTGATACTTCTCCCTCACATGCTACTTTCCATCAGCACTCTGATAGGTTGTACTTACACAGTTTACATCTGATTACTGTTTGCTACCTCAACAGCCCCTGCTCTACTTGAATCTACCACCACCATCTTTTGTGTAGATAACCCTGACACAGGTGTCCTGGAGGTGACCTTGCTTGCACCACTGCTCCCTTCGACCTGTCTCCACAGGGTGACATTTTTTGAAATATGTATCACTCAGCTACTAATTGTTTCCTCATTCATACTACTGTAAATAGCTGTTCCTGCTGCTCCTCAAATACACCAAGTTAGCAAAGCTTTACAATTCCCAAGAATGATCCTAATAAAATACCATGTAGTAAATATAACACTTCATGTAATAGAACATTTTTGGCTGATAGGCCTAGGGTCCTAAAAGTGATCTCAACTCTGTAGGCCCAATTCTGTTCGTAACGCTGTGTACATGACATCCTTTATTCTGTAAAGGGTAGAAGAGAATGAAAATTAAACTAACACTTGGTAACAGATAAGTATACAGGCGAAAGTACAGCCTAATATATGTTCCCTGTGGGATTTCTTGACTGAGGTTAAACACATATAGTAAAGGAATGAGGATCAAAAGCTGATGGAACTGTGTTTCATGAAAAATGAAGTTCTAGAAAAGATATTATGACAGAAAGTAATCAAGAGGCTGATATTCTGGCATGAGCAGAGTTTCCTTAAGACCCAGATGATATGACACAGCACAGAAGTACAGAGAAGGATCCTACAAAAATAATCTCAGATGCTACATATGGCATCCTTAATATTAGCGTTCTCTTATCGGTAATGACATCAAAAGATCTTTGTGAATGGACCTCTTAAACTGGGGACATGGACATTTAGAGCCAGAGGAGGAATGGAAGGCAGTGTGATTTGCATACCATTTCAGATGGCTGAAAAATGGCTTCCAGGTGTAAGAGAGGTAAGAGTGACTCCCAGTGGGAAGGGACACTAGGGTAGGGACACTAGGGGGGCCAATTTCCCTGAATCAGGCCAGTGAGGCTGGTAATAGGGGACCTTAGTTACCTTAATTTGCTCACTGAAATATTTATGTCTTTATGTGGAAATCAGACTAGTGAGGACTGCAATATTCAGGTTTCATCTATAGGTAAAGTCCAGTTATTTTACTCTAAGCTTTCTAGTGGAGACTAAATATAATCTGTTGGCATTAACTCCAGGTTCATTTACTTTAGTCTCAAAATTTTATTTGATGCTATAGCCATCTATAGAATTATACAATGAAGTGATTTTATGCCACACCTCATTTTCATTAAGAAATAAATCAATTGTAATTAGTTAAGATGAGTTATTGCTGGTATCCTTATAAAATGGGTGAACTTGGACACCGATAAGCACAAAAGGATAACATCATCTGAACATGAAGGCAAAGATCAGGGAAGGAAGACAAAGGCAAGGATCAGGCAAGGAAGACAAAGATGGCCAGGAAATCATCAGTAGCTAGGATAGAGTCATAGACAAATTCTTCCTCAAGCCGTCAAAACGACCCAACACTGAAGAACCTTAGCCACATTTTATAACCTCCAGAACTATGAAACAATTTATTTTTATTATTTAAGACACCCAGTGTGTGGTACTTTGTTACAGCGGAAATCCCAGGAAAATAATATAAGCTCAGATGAGACACATTTCATGACTGCAAATGAGATGCAAAAGTGATCAAGAAATTACTGCAGGAACCTTCTGAAATTCTTCAGAGAAGTGGAAAGAGGTCATCACCAGAAGTCGGTTGACTTTATAAGTTTAAAAGAAAAGGATGTGAATTCTGTAAATCTCAGATTAGTTAAGCATATAATTAACCCATTAAAATTAGTAGAAAAATGTCTATGTGACAGCTTTTTAAAAAGGTTCCCCTATGGTTTCACTAAGAATACTTTTTATTGTTGAGTCAGTTATTAGACTTATACAGGAAATAATAAGAGACAGATTCATGTGACAGGTTGGAAAACCACACCCAGAGTGTTGCTGAATGAAAAGATATTACCTCGGAGAGAGGTCTCCAGTTGTATACCACAGGGCTACTTTAATAAGATTCCAAAAAAACATGCCAGGTGTGTTTATGGAACCTGGGTATGACACACAGCTGTCAAAGATCCCTCATCATCTGAATGGCTGAGTCTGGATTCCAGAAATCATCTAACTGAGGAAAAATGGAAGGAAATAAAGATGCTTACCCAAGAAATCAGGAATGAGGGGGAAGTACATATGATAGCTCAAGGTTTGGTGTATGACAGATGTAGAATGAACAAAGTTTTTGCAGGAAAGCTCTGAAACTTTAATAAAAGAAAGAATATTTCACTTCTCTCTACCACTACTACACTAGTTCTAACTAATATGCCATTTTACTTAACTTCAGCTGGTTTCCTCATGTCTGTTAGTTTCCCTATTTATTCTCTTGCATTTTCTCATTAATTTCTAAGAAAATGAAGCAAGCTGTCTTTTAGAAACTACAACCATAACGATCTACTTTATCATTTCAAGGTACAATTATGGTCATATTTAAATTTTTACTTTAAAAACAACTAGTCAGGGGGCCTCCCCGGTGGCGCAGCGGTTGAGCGCTGCGCTGTGGAGCTGTCGGCAGCGGCGACGTGAGTTCGATGCCCAGCTGGGGAAAATCCCACATGGTGCAGCAGACCTCTCCTGCCTCGCCCGCTGCTCCC
Organism: Scalopus aquaticus; assembly: GCA_004024925.1. NCBI lineage: Eukaryota > Metazoa > Chordata > Mammalia > Eulipotyphla > Talpidae > Scalopus > Scalopus aquaticus. The sequence continues at coordinate 130,791 of PVIJ01001569.1, forward strand.
CTCAGCAGTGTATTTCTGATCTGCCTGTTCTGCTACCCGCTCTGTCTCTGGTGAGCCCTCTTGCCACCCCACGCCTCTGGCCTGTACCCCAGCTTGTATGTATAAATAAAATAAATCTTAAAAAAATAAAAATAAAAACAACTAATCAGAGCTCTTGCTTACTCTCAAAATGCAGTCTGCATAGCATACTGCAAGGAGGAGTACTGAGCACTGATTTGTTTGCTAATCCCCAGGTTACTAGTCTTCTATTACCCACCCATGCTATTTCCTTCTGTTATGGCACCACCCTCGCTCCCTGTTCAAGCCACAGTGGTTTGATGATAAGGTTTAACTTATGCACTGTTCAGTCATGGGTGTGCTCTAACTCTGTTTCACTCTTAAAATCAGTTGTTCTTCTACCCTGCGAACCACCATGATGTTATGTGCACAGATTTCCAGCATGAGATTTCATCAACTCAAAAGCTATTCTGAGTGCTGGCTCTTAACCTGGGTTCCCCCCTTTCTGGCTCAAGTAGATTTTTCCTCAAGCTAAGCTTACTTCAGAATTTTCACTGCCCTTTCCTAGACTGGATTTTGGCCCGGGCACCATAGGTCTATCCCAATAGAGCAGCTATTAATACTTTCTTGCCCAGGATGCCCTGAGCATCTTATGTAAATTGACCTCCTCCTCCCCAGGAACCAGCTTTGCAGAGCAGAACACACCTGCATTCTCAGGGAGTGGCAGCCTTTCATTAATGAAGTCAGAAAACTTTCTGTTCCAAGACAATGGCTGGGTATTTGCTCTACATATGCTTAAGGTATAGAATCATTTAAGCGATACAGAATATCAACCTTTCTACATTAAAAAAAAAAAAAACCTTTCAACACCACCCCCTCCCCCCAAACAAAACAAAACACAGATGCTATCAAATCAGTGTTCAAAATCTTTCAATATGCCTTTAGGATAAAAATCCAAACTTCTTCCCGTGATCTACAAAAAAGTTTGTATCCTATGGCTCCTTCCTGCCTCTCTACCCACACATGTCCTCCCCTCATCTCACTCCAACATACTAGGCACAGCTGCTTCTTTCACTTTGATGAACAACTTTCTTCTTACCTTAGGGCCTTTGTACGCATACATACATATACTAGTATTCTGTACTTTATAGTTCTGCTGACTTATGCGTCAGTTTAAATTTCACCTATTTTTAAATATTTAATATAAACAAATGCTCTTACAATCTTTTTCATGATGCTTGTTCTTAATCCTTCACAGCATCTATCATAATTTATTATTATGTATTTCTGTATGAATACATTTTAAAAATTAATCCCACACTGTACTATAAGTTCTAAAAGGACAGAATAAGGTCTGTTTTGTTTATCACTGTTGATTAAGTTCAGTGCCTGGCACATAGTAACCATCAGAAAATAGTGCACTAAATAATTGCATAATAACTAGTAGTCCAGAACCACCAACTCTTCAGTCTTGGGGAAAAAAAGCTTCATTGTACAACAACGGTTTCATAAAAAGGATTTCTGAGTTAGAAAGAAACATAAATTGCATAAACTCTCTAACTTTCTAGTTCTGGAACTAGATAGTTTCAAAAAATAGACTGTTACATGGATTCTAAGAAGAGAAGGTCATTATAATTTGGAAAGTTAGCAAAAGTTTCAAGGAGGAATTACCTGTAATAAAATTGACACAGAACTTATAGGAAATGTTTGACTTAGAACTGCACAAGAATGAATTTCAGAGGTGTGAAAATGAACAAAGAGAAACATAAAAAGAGAAATGAGAACATCTCGTGTGAGAAGATAAATCTGACTTCATTTGAGAGAGGCATGGAATAACAGGTTAAGCAGAAATCATAAGGTTAGTTGATAAAGGGTTTGAACTGAATTTTCATTTCCATCTCTCAGTCTGTGGAGTGATGAAATTACAGAGATTCATTTGGTTAGATAAATATTTTGGAGGGAAAAGTAGCTACAGAGAAAGAATCAATAAGAGGCTACTAACCTCCCATAATAATTATGAAACTTGAACTAAGACAGGAGTGACATTCTACGTATGTAACAAGCACATAAATAGGCACATCACAGAGAGGCTACAGTTTCCACAAGCAAGAATAGGAGAGAGCTCACAAGGGACTACCACAGCTTCAGGAAGCCAAATGGGCTACACCATCTTCCTTGGGGCAGTATGGGCCCCCACTGACCTGGGAGAGGAGTTCCATAGGAAAACAAACACTGTCATGCACGACCTGAGGCAGACCGGTTGGTGAGCTGACAGCCTATTAAGCAAGAGGATACTGATGAAGCTGCTGGGGTGGCTCAAGTATAGATACTCAAGAGACTTGGGCAAAGGCTTTTTCTCAAATGTGTACAAGTGCATTTTCATTATTGTAGAAACCAAGGTAACTATACCTATGAGTGCAGGGTGATTACCAGACCCAGGTTAAAGATGAGACAAGGAACAGCAGTATGAGAAAGAACAGGCCCAAATCAAGAAAAATAAAGGAAGATAATATGAAATTAGAAGATAATATGAAATTAATATGAAAAACAAATGAATCAATGATTCCAAGATTTTGAGCCTGAAGAACCATATAGAAGGTTATATGAAGGACAGAAATAAACTATTTTGGAAAACAAATGTGAGTGAAGTGGCATTGAAGAATTATGATTTAATCTACTGAGCAAAAACATCCAAAAGTTATCTAGAAATATAAATCTTAAGTTCAGGCCTAAATTCAAGTTGTAGGCTTTGGGGAATAAAGTAAGGAAAAAAGAGTACAAATGTAATAGTTGTACATAAGACCTTTTGTAAGGAACATCATGGGTAATGACTTATAGAGACACAGAGTTTTTATGATAAAGCAGATTTAAATTCACAAAATATACCATTAAATTAAAAATTAGGATGTTATGTAATACTATAAATATAAAGTTCATTTAAAAGAGTGCTCTTCAGTTCAGGATGCATACTAGAATCATTGGCATACTTTTTAAAAATATAGTGAATGTATGGACTAAAATGCATCCTCCTTCTTCAAATCATATAGTGCAGCTCTAAGCTCTAATACGATGGTATTTGGAAATGGGTCCTTTGATAGATAATTCGGTTTAAACCAGGTCATAAGGATGGAGTCCTCATAATGAGATTGTGACACTTTTAGGAGAAATACCAGAGACCGCGTTCTCTCTCAATATGAGGACACAGTTAAGAGATGGCTCTGTGCAAAATGGGGAGAAAGTCTTCACCAGACTCAACTATTGCAGGTAGCCTGATCTCAGACCTCCAACCTCCAGAACTGGGAGAGAGTAATTTTCTGTTGCTTAAGCCACCACGCTTAAGTATTTTCTTATGGCAGTCTGAGCTGTTACACTGATGCCTGATCAAATAAATGAATATCACTGAATTAAAACATATTCTTAGACTACAAAAATAACTATATCTAATTAGATAACAATAAAGATTTATGTAGGTAATAAAAACAGTTTAATCACTGGAGAGTCAAAAATTTTAAACCAGGCATATATTACTCATTTTAACTATGCAATGAATTCTTTAAGTGGCCTGTGGTATATAATAAATATTTCAAAGATTTACTTCTTAAAAATATTTTCATAAAAATTAATATAACTTTGAGCTTGCATTTTATCTAGTTTCCTGAAGTTTCTTCTGATGGAAATGTCTGTTAATGAAAGGTTGAAAAACAAACTGATATTCCAATTTTGCTAAGAAATATACCTGGTTACTTCACTAAATCTAAGGAAAAATGAATTATTACATGTATATTAGCAGAAGAAAATCTCAGGAAAATATTACCAATTAAGTTTTCTAAGATACTATTTCTATTTTCTAGAGAGAGAAGTATAGCTATTTAAAATAAAGTGTAAATATTACAAATTGTAATAAAAGGATATCACTTATATTTTAATAAACAAAGTCTATCAAAGGATAATTCGAAAGTTATGCCTAGAAGATCGGAGAAGTAGTACTAGTGAAGGTTAGCTGAAATCTCAAAAACACAGCACCTATTCTCTGAAAATAAGCTACTTGGGAGCACATCATACTTTAAATTTGATACAAATTTCATATGACAGAAACTTAATATCCAAAATATTGACTCCAAGAATGTCTAAAAATGTCCAAGAGTAGCAAGTCAAATCTGTCCCCACAATCCCCAATAAAGCTACTAGCAATTATGTGTAAACTTTGATTTTTTTTCTTTTTTTAACTATCAGAGCAACAGGTCCTCATTATATAAAATTGGTATACTTAGAAATATATAAACCAACATCCACAACCTATGCCTACATTTTAACATTTTAGCATTTCTCTATTATTTTTTTCAAAAAATTAATACTATATATGCATAAATACTACTCTTTTCAAGAACTGAAACTGTATATAGTAATAAATAACCCCGTATATATTTGTTTTGTGTACATATACTATTTATGCCTCTAAAATAGTCTAAGCACTTCCCATTTTGTTAAAAAAAATCTCCACCAACATAATTTCCTAATGTGACATCATACAGCATACTTCATCTTATGGAATAACCATAAGCATTATTTACATAAATGCTTTCCAATAATAATGCTTGAGATCATATTTATGCATAAACTTCTGTATTTCTGATCAGTTTCATAAGGTTACAGCTTTAAAATAGGCATGAGTAGGTCAAAAGCCAGTATAGACATTCCAAGGGTCCTGATATATAATACCAAATTTCCATTCAAATGAGGAATGAATTTATATTTCTATGAGCATTAGCACTACATGAAGTGAAAACATCAGTATTTGTAATAATATTATGAATCAGACAAATACAATGTTAGCTGTAGTTTTAATCTTTTTTTAATGTCATGAGTAAAACATGGGTTTCATTGTTTTAATGTGCATTTTTTGTTAATAGAAATAAACGTTTGCTCCTTTTTCTTATTTGTAAAACATTAAAAGGGTAAATTTGCTGTGCAAGCTATTAACTCATCAGATTAAAATAAATTTTTGAAAAATGCCAATTGAATATCAGCAACTGAAAGACTAAATAATTATGATCTTTGTATTTTAAGACTAAGAAATACATTGGATATGCAGTAAAATCAAGGCTAATGACATACCTTCTAATAAGATGGCTTATTGTGCTAATTAATACAACTGTGGAATCACTTAATAGATTCAAGTTAACTATAGCGGGTCTAAAAATATGAAGCAATTGGAAATAATCAAATATAATGTAAATTGAGCCACAATATTTTAAAAAACATTTTATTAGTGAATAATCATATCTAAAGAATTAAAATTACATATCTGCTACAATTAGCAAATAAATAAGATAAAAATAAAACCACACAGTTAAGCAGATAGTTAATCTATATAATATATATAATATAATGCCGCTTCTCTTCCTTGGGACTGTTTGTTGTTATTTTTTTTATTGTGTTTACTTTTACTTTTACCTCTATCTGTATATACTTGTTGACAAATTGATTACTTATTTGTAATTAAATTTGTGATAAAATGATATATACATATATAATATCCATCACCAAACACCTTGGTTAAATGCAATTTGCCAAAGTACAGGAAAAAGACCCTTTTCCAACTCAACACTGAAAAACAGAAGACACCATGAATTACACAGTACTCTTCTGCAAGGATGACAAAAACAGCTGATAGATTATAATTTACCTCAGAAAATCCCAGAAGTTAGGTCAGCTATGTCATTCTGTATCAGTCGTTCTAGACCTTAACTGTACATCAGAACTATTTATGGAAATTAAAGAAACATTATTATGAGTCCGAGTCTGACTGAATTGGTTTGAGTGGAACATAAACACTGACATTTTTTAAACATCTTCTGATGACTGTAATGTGTAGCCAGATTGAGAACCACTGATCTAGACATTATTTGAGCAAAAAATTTACAGAGGAGTAAAGAGATTTGCAAAAATTTACAAAGGAAGCAAGTGAAGAAGCTGGGGCTGTACCCCAAGTCTCCATTTATAAACTTAAAAGAAAAACCTCACTCTAGAATTGAGAGGTTTGAGTGTATGGTAATACATAATCTGAAAACACTTAAACGCATTAGTGAAACAGTTACCACAGTTAATCTGCACTGGACATTACACAAAATGCTGATAGGCAGCAAGTGGCCATCACTACTATTGACATGAAAAATCTTTCCATCACATTTCCTTAATTATAGTACTCATATGTCCTTTGCTTCTTATTCCAAAGAAATTTTAAAAATCTCAAAATGTAAAATTGAAATGTGCAATTACTTTTGCTATATAAAGAACAATGCCTTCATAAATAATCTGGATCTATACAAAAATGGGTAGACAGCAGGAAAAAACGGTGAAGACAATCACTGCATTAGGTGATGGGTAAAGAGTCTCCAAAGCAAAGCACTTTCTCACTGTCCTGGTTAAAACCTGTTTGTCTGGGGATTGGCTCAGCTGCTCCGGTTCCAGCTTCCCAGCCTTCCAATGTGCTGACGTGACCTCAGTTGTCTCTTTGCTGGAGCTGGATCCAACTAACAAAATCCAACACATGCAGGCACTTGTTTCTCCATTATCCAGTGCCTTCAAGGGCATGAGGGAATAAGGAGTCAGTCACCTTCCAGTCCTGCCCTTGACAGATTTTATCCTTAATCTTTGAACACTATCCAAAGGTTATCAGGCAGATGGACAGCTCAACAGTCAGTAGTCACACTGACCAAGCAAAGACAAAGCATAAACCCAACTAAATATTGCCTAGTTGAATTTTAAAAGCTTAAGGAAAATATCTAGCAAACCAACTGAGTTTACTCATCTACTGATGAAGATCAAAGGCATATTTAGTTAGTGACTCTACATGAAGAAAGTCACCCTCCCTCCCTTCCTTCTTTCCACTGGAAAAGATAAAGGGAAAATAAATTACTGAAAAGATTGGAGAAGAAAAAGATCTTACGCATTCCTTTATTAGATGCAAATATTATATACATGTTTCTAAGAGTTAAGTAACTACATCACATAAAAAGCAGGGATACCATTCAAAAAATCACAACTCGTTTCCTTTTGGAATAGGGTCCCACCTTACAAACAGTTATCAACCATAAATTGAACACTTCATCCATAAAATTCTGTATTTATCAATAATTGATAGTAAGTAACAGACTGTGAGGCCAAAATCAACATGAGTGGTAAAGCCTCATCTTACTCTCCTGTACCAAGGTACTACTGAAGATCTGCAAATACCAGAGCTTTCATCTTCTCTCTAACAAGCTGCTGATTTTACAGCACAGCACACATAAGAATGTTAAAATCTACAAGCACTAAAACATAACAAAATCTCTTACCTGCTATTATTAAAAAAGAAGATACTACAAATCTGGGATATAAATCAGAAAACAATTATTTCTCATCCTGATAGACAAAACGTGCTTGCTTAACAATCTCTCTACCTCAACCTCCTCTGCAAAAGGAACATGTCTACACAATGTGTAGGATTCTGGGAAATGTTTATTAGTTCCTGGTCTGTCCATCTAGCTAGAATAAGATATTTGGTCTTGTAACTTCCCAGTTTCTCACCTATAAATGGAGATGTGACCTCGATTTCACAATCATAACAAAATAGTCAAGTATTATAATAAAATCGCATACGTTCACAAGGAGCATAACATACACGAACTACTCAATTGGTTTCCTTCTACAACCTGAAAAGAAAATAAGCTACCCCTTCTGGTATCTATCTCAAGATAGGTGCATACAAAAGACAAAGCACTACAACAATATTGTAAATTTAAGGTGATAAAATTTCCTTTAAATTCATATAATGTATTTAAAACTATTGGTGTGAGTGTGGAAAAACTGGTATTCTCAAAAACATTCATGAGGGACTACAAAGTGATCTACACACTCCGAAGGGCAAATTGGCAATACCAAATTTATTTCTAATCATTAATTTAATCAATTAATTTCTCATCATGAGTAAATAATCTGACTAGGCTACTGAGATATACAAACAAAAAAATATTCTTAGTGGTAAGTAGCTGGGAACCACCTAAATGTGGGAATATCAAGATAGAAGACCAGATATTTGCTAGAATGCTGTATATAGAGCTGTAGTTAAAAGCACAGACTATAAAATCAAACTGCATCATTTGTAGCAAATAACTATGGGCAGTTAGTCTGTTTGAACCTCAGAACCCCACCTAAATACATAAGGCTAATAATTGCAACTACCCACCAAACCATAATGAGAAAAATCAGATATTGACTACAATTACTGAGAACATGGCACATGGTTGTGTTTAGGATTATAATTATATGACCCTTAAAGGAAGGATATAGATCTATCTAAACAGTTGGGAATCAAAAACATAAAACATTAAAAATTAGATATATGTTTTACTCCATTTTGGCAAAATTCTAATATATATGTGGCTGTGTCTGGTTAGTGGTGGTTACCTCTGAGTGTTTGGAATATGGATACCCTTTTCTTTCTTTTCTATATTTTCCCATAGTTGACTGCTTTTAATAACAGGCATGTGTTTCTTTATAGCCATCAAAAAAGTGAATTTTGAAATAAATAGCTTTGCAATGCCTTTTATTACAGAAACTTTCTATTGAGAAAATTAAATGATCACTTGGAAATTCTGAGGTAAATGTGTATAATACCACTAGGATTTTTACTAGTAATTATTTAATCTATTTACAAATTAAACCTACTACTAATTATGTTACTTTACCTACTTACATAATATAGCTTAAAAATGTCTTTTACCTAATATAATTCAGCTAATTAAGAATATTTAGTAGCAGAATTTATGTAGTTAAATTATTAAAATAAAATGTTAAAGCAAAAAATATATATTTTCCTTTTATTTAAAACAATAAAAGCTTCACCTGCAAACACAACACAAAATTCCTTATTCAGTATAAGTGATAACCTATTTTTTAAAAAAAAACTATGATGTTCAGGAGACAGTAATAGTATGAAGAAAATAATATTTTTAATGGGAGCTTTGCTACTTAGCTGAGTGATCTCCGGCATGGTCTTTAGCCACTCCAACCCACAGTCCCATATTTTGAAAATGAGGGTAAAATGGAACCTACTCTGCTGTGTTTTTATAGCATTAAGTGAGATAAAGCAAACCAACTGTAGCTGGCACACTGTAAGCACTTAATAAATGATATTCACTAGGCCCATGAGTAAAAAGCTCTATTACTCCACATGCAATAAAGAATTGGCTTTCATTTTCATTTCTCTATAAAAATTATATGGATATCTACACCAAGTAGGTTAGTAATATAAATTGATTTGGGGTATGTTTATATTTTCTTGTACTGCGTGTATGCTAAATGATACTGCACCCATAGCTGACTCTCCTTATGTCTTCTAAAGCAATGTTTGTCAAAAGATCTGTGAAGGAACACGATTTTTTAAAATTTCCAACTGTCAAAGGTAATCTCCTCTGTATACCAAAATAAATTTGAAACCTGAAAAACATAAAAAACAAGCTCCCCAATTTTTATTACTCTGTCAAACATTAATAAAATGTTTAAACACTCAACTTCTATATGTATTTAAGGCAGATTGATAATAAACACTATTCAAACAACAGAGAGCACATTAAGTAGGATGGTTAAAAGAATATTTGACTTAGGGAATGATGGAAACTGATTAAAAACTAATAGTCCTTCTTTTATTGATGAAGTCTCACATGACCTCAACTGAAATTAGATAGTAATTAAAATACAATAAAATTGGCAGTATACCACACTAACCCCTTCACAAAAACTACATATCTAATATACCATCTAAAAAGGCTATTGAATGAAGTAACTGGATTTTAACTTAATACTAATTTAATACAAAGTAGTAAAGAATAACTTTTGTACTGTAAGTCATTCAAACTATGGAAAACAGCCAATAAGAGTAACTTCACAGGTTTATATTTAAATTATTAAGTGAAGTTGCTCCAGCTAACCTAACTACAATACATTATTTTGGAAGACTTGGCAACTTTAACAGAACCTGTTGCTATTCTAGAGAGCATTAAAAAAAAAGTGCTAGGCCTCCCCGGTGGCGCAGCGGTTGAGCATTGCGCTGTGGAGCTGTCGGCAGCGGCGACGCGAGTTCGACGCCCAGCCGGGGAGAATCCCACATGGTGCGGCAGACCTCTCCTGCCTCACCCGCTGCTCCCCTCAGCAGTGTATTTCTGATCTGCCTGTTCTGCTCCCCACTCTGTCTCTGGTGAGCCCTCTCGCCACCCCACGCCTCTGGCCTGTGCCCCAGCTTGTATGCATAAATAAAAAAAAAAAAAAAAAAAGTGCTGTGGGCCTCCCTGGTGGCACAGCTGTTGAGCTCTGCGCTGTGGAGCTGTCTGCAGTGCGCAATGCGAGTTCGATGCCCAGCCTGGGAGAATCCCACATGGTGCGGCAGATCTCTCCTGCCTCGCCCACTGCTCCCCTCAGCAGTGTATTTCTGATCTGCCTGTTCTGCTCCCCACTCTGTCTCTGGTGAACCCTCTCGCTGCCCCACGCCTCTGGCCTGTACCCCAGCTTGTATGTATAAATAAATAAATCTTAAAAAAAATAAAATAAAATAAAACCTCCATCCTAGTCTATCAGGTGGTGTAGAGACTGAGCTTAAAAAAAAAAAGTGCTGTTAGGAGTTATAAAGATGATCTAATGATACAAAAGGTGCTGTAAGGAATTTAAAGAGATGCCCCAATAATATCAAATCAATAACAAAGTTATTAATATATTTTAAAAATTAGCTTTTTGTGAACTATGTAGTATTTATTATGTGTGTCTCTTTTTCTATGGTTGCAGTGCAAGGTCTTACAAATCTTCGCATTAATGTCAATAACAACAATACAGACTCACCACATTGTTGAAATATATCAGAACTAATGCGCTTGTGTGTTCTCTCTCTCTCTCTCTCTCTCTCTCTCTCTCTCGCCCCCATCCCTCCCTCCCTCCATAAGCAAAATCTCCTATATCCTTATCCCTAAGAGAATACATAAAAAAGAACATGAAATGGAGAAAAATATTATCATATCTATAAAGTTTGGTTTATAAGTAAATCACTTCACACCTTTTAAGTCTGCAAAAACTGAGAAACCATGAAAAGTTTTCACTGGTAATCTGAAACACTCTACAGTGACTGGGATTACAGAGGAAAGTAAGAAACAGTCTAAAACCAGCATTACTTATGAAAAAGATTCCTTCTTTCCAATTTCAAACTGTCTACCTTATACAAGGTATTCCAATAAAGGCATCACAGAGATACCATCATTCAAACTGCCTTCAAAATGCCCTAGGAAAGACTTACGACATGCAAGCTTTTTCACATTGAGGTTTTTCTGATGACTGGCACTACCTATCATGAAAATGATTCAGAAATTACAAAAATAAATGAGTTTCAGATGGAGAATAGTCTTCCCTGTACCCAAATTAAATTTCTATTTCACACCATAAGGCACTGATTAGAAAAGTAGACAATTGAAAATAACTTCACAACCCCAACATATAAGACCACAATCAGCAAATAATCCAGTGTCTTTCAAAGCAGTTTCTATCAGTCTCCACATCCCACCATACATGAAATACAGTACAGCTTGTTCCATGTTTGCTCCAAGATGCTAATGATAGTAGCTGTGGTAATCAAACCAGGAGCACAAATGAGAGAACATTCACACTTAAAATGGAAAGGAACATTCTTACCACTTTATTCACATTTTAGCTGTCTAAAAGGACAGGAAATAATGTCATTCCTCCCTTAACAAATAAACCTGCCATTTCAGATAACTGATCCATGACCAGTTACTAGTATTCAAAATTGGCACTTAGAACAGTGTCACCCGGCAAGCCAACCAGAAGTGATTTCCAGGCTGCAGATCTCAAACTCCTACATAGATGTTTCATGATTTTTATAAAACTAGAAGAGAATACCTGGCTTTTTTCAAGTTGTAGTAATTTTCATTTGTTTAATTATATTTTCATTGGGATTTGTGAGTGACATCTTTTAACTAGGAGAGATGAATAATCCTAGGAATAACTGACTAGTTTCTGTTCCCAGGAAAGCTAAGGCTTGGTACTGTTAACAGTTGTCAAGGTATATGTTTGTAAAACTTTTATAGATCTCTAACAAAGGTAATAAGCTCCTGAAGCATATAGAGAAAAGTGGAAAAGGACAAAATTAGCAAAACTGAATTTTCAAAACTGAATTAATATGCAGAGCAACACAGTACTTGACCATTAAATGCACTACAAACCAAAATAAACCAGAGCAGTTCATAATTCATCAAGACATTTGGAGGATGTTTTTGCACCTCTTCTTAGTCTGTTTCTGGCATCCAAACAATATGAAAGTTTAAGAAGAAATAAGATGTCAATTCCTTAAAATTTCAATAACTCCACAAGAACTGACAAAAAGCATGAAGTCCCACAGCAAAATGAGTTTTAATAAGACTTTATGTAATATTTAAAGGAAAGGGGTTTCAATTTTATTAAAACTATAGGAAATATATATATATATAATGATTTAACTAATAATGAAATATTATACTCTGTCATATTTCCAGCTGTACCAAAGGAAGGAATTAAAATTAAAAAAAAAATCAGGGAATCCTTACAATCCTGTTATTCTACAACACTATGCATAAAGGCACTGAAATGGAAGTCAGTCAGACACCCAGGGCAGCTGAAAACAAGTTATTTTTCACTCTAGAATACTATTGCATAGGCAGTAATAGAAAAATAAGAGGTAAGATAGCATGGGGGCTAGGAAATAATTGGAGTCCATAGAGTGAACATAATAATAACAACATAAACAATAATAATGTTAAGAAACTGAGTAGGTACAATGCTCCAAATATGAGGAGGCTTAAATATATATACAACTTAGCTAACTCTAAGAATCTAAACAAATACAAGTATTATCTCTTCTCTTCATATAAGGGTATCAGTTGAGGCTGAGAGATATTATTCACACAAGGTCCCTCAGGCCAAGAGCTAGACATTCGTTTGTTTAAATAATAATAAATAGTGATAAATAATGATAAACAGGCATGTATATATGTTTATCATAGTTAAAAGCAACAGCTGAATTTTAACCTAGAGCTATGAAGTTTCCATAGGGCTGAAACTTAAGTTCCTGGGCTGACAACTTACTTTAAAAAATTGTAAAAGGCTAATCAAAAAAATATTTTATGAATACATATAAAAATAAACTTATTTATCAAATCAACAGACTAAAAAGGAAAGGCTTAATTAAAGTTAATAGGAACTTAATAAGTTACACTGAATGAATAAGTGAAAGAATACAACAAGGAATACACAGGCTTTTTCTATGGAAAGAATGAGAAATTTATTTAGCCTTTCTTTTTGCAAACTCTGGAAGGAAATACCTTACTAGAATAAAATTGCACCTTGATTTTTAATAATGCTTAGTTTGTAAACTTTGTATAATTAGGGGAAATAAGAATTAGCACAATATTTGAACTGAACTTAATGATTTACTCTAAGGTGTGTAGATTTGCTAAAGATGTAATGAGTTAGAACAATTATTACAGAAATTGTAAAATCCATTATTAACCACAAATATAGTGGTAAATTTGTAGGAAAAATGTTAAAATTACTTTGAACTTTCTAAAACAAATAATATACTTTGAAATATACAGAATAAAAGCAATGTTTATTAACTTATATACATGGCATATTCAGAAGATAGACATATTTTCTGGATAAAAAATCAGTTTTCTTTATTTTAATGCTCACACACCTCAGTTTCCGTTTGCAATATAAAATAAAGTGAAAGAAAAAAAACAATTAACTATTCCATGCCCAGAGGTACTGCAAACCCTCAGAAAAACATTAATACAGTTAAAACACAACCTGTTAAATTGTCTCTCAGACCACCACACCAGTCTCTTAAGTTTTGTTTTGCTGTGGTTATAAAGCTTAGTGTAATCTCACTACTACTGCTTCCAGGGGACAAAAAAACAAAGAGTTAAACTGAAATACACAATAAACCACAGGGCAAGACAAGACTCCCTCTCAGCCCATTCCTTAACAAACTACTTGCCAGTCCTGTCTGCGCCATCCTTACTCCTCTGTTTCGTTGGCCGTGAGCCAAGAGTATCATTTTACTCTGGTGAAGAAAAAGAGTTTCATTCTTCCAATCTTGTACTACTTTCACCCCAACCTTGTAATCTTGTTTTTCCACATTTTCTAACTACTTAACGAAATGCCTCCCCCCTAAAATATTCATAAACCGTAGGAAAAAGAAGAGAATGGGAAGGAGGTGTTCTCTTTACAGAAGTACTCATAGTACTGGACACTATTTTAAACACTGATAAGGGCAAGCATGGAAGCAGGGTCTCCACTTGCACCCAGTGAATTCAGCTAATGTATCCATTGTTCCACACTGCTGTGGTCTAGTGACAGCAACCCCAACTAGAACAAGCTTGCCCTGCATTTTCCTTTGCATTTAGATGCCAAATTTGATAAGGTCACGCCTTAAAAGATCCATATAGCATGCAACACAGAGATAGCAAGAGAGAGCCTTCGGCCATTCCCATACTCAGATAAGAGTTGTAAAAAGAAGAGGAAATCAGAACATTCACACACACAAATAGATTTACACAGCAACCCATTTGTAACTCCAGCTATCTAGATCCTTCCTCACACCAGGGACCTAAGTGGAGCCAACAACAAAAGTAGTGGCGAGATTCCACTCTCCCCTTGTTTCTATCCCAGAATTTTCTCAGTGGAGGTCACTGCTTTCCCTCACTGGTTTCCTTTCAAGGGTATCCAAAAGAATTCCTTCACATCTCTGTTTCTTTCAATTCCAGTGACTCCCTAAAATATCCAATTCCTGACCTTTTATTCCCCTGAACCTCCCAAAAGATTTGACTCTTCTCCTACTGCAAAGCTCTCTCCCATGAGCTACCCATAGAAACCAATTCCCCCGCCTGCAGTCCCTCCCAATCATTCCCCAAAGATCCAATCCTCTTCTCCCCTGCTGTTTTCCTTTCCAACAGCTCCCAAAAGAATCTGACATCACTATTAGTGAAAATACACAAGTGGTTTGGGAAGGAGGGAGTAGAATACCACTATACCAAAGGAAAACACACACATGCACCCACACATATGATGACAGAATATTTTAATTCCTGTTTTTTTCTTTTATCTGTAAGTTTTGTTTATACCCAATACATCATATCACCTCTAATACACTCAAACTTTCCCAAATCACTTGCTAAAATATCTAAAATGCTTAAAAAAGTACAACATATACTTATGTATGAGTAAACATATTTTACACACACATACACACACACACACTCTTTGTAATCCCTTGTCGAGAACGTTAAGGCTCAGCAAGACAGAGAAATGAAGAATTATTTATTTGGATGAAATTCATTATCTTAAGAAAGAGATAATTATAAGGACTCATGGCTATAAGTTTATAGCTCCTGGGGTTGGGGGGGCAGGGGCTGTCTTTGAATCCCAGACAAATTGTACACCTCAATTTGAGAATGTGTGGATACATGAATTTTTTTCAGTTTCTGTTAGAACCTCAAAATTCTAATTACGGAATTGTCTCTAAATGTTTCTCTCATTACAGAAAGAGAACATTTGGTGATCTGTAATGAGAATCTGATCGGAACTTAATAGGTAGGTAGGTGAAGTGTGTTACAAGTTTAGTTTCTGCTAGACCGATATTTCTATTTTTGTGTACTAGTTTTCAGTGATAATTTGCAAAATTTGTCCTGATATGTACACACAAACACACACACACACACACACACACACAGAGATTTCTTTCTTAAAAATACTTAGGAGACAAAAAAAAACCAAATATACATCATACATTCACATTTCTATATTCCATGGAAAGATATGACAAAAATCCTAGACCTTTCTTCACAATATTTTAGAAAATTTTCAAGAATAATGAACACAGTACAATACAACTGACATGCTGAATTTGGAATCAAGAGACTTGAAGTTTATTTACTGTATAGCTGTGAACAATTCACTAACTTTGCTGTATCTGTTTTTTTTTTAATTGTATGCTTTTTATTAGGTACATTGATATACCTCACTGTGTATGATTTAGGGGTGGAGTTTCACCCCTCCACCACAGTATACTGGGCACCCTCCTTTCTTACCTTCCTCCCTCTTCTCCCAGTAGCCTGAGTTCTCCAGTCAGATTTCTAGGGTTTGTTTTGGTTTACTTTTGTCTGTTCCTTTGTTTTGTTTCTTTATATTCCACATATGAGTGAAATTATACATACCGTTATTTGCATTTCTTCTCTGACTTATTTCACCTTGCATAATCCCCTCCAGTCCCATCCCCGCTGTCACAAATGGCAAGATTTCATCTTTATGTATCACTGATATATGAAGTCCTACTTTCACTGCAACACTATTTATAATAGCCAGTTACAGAAATAACCTAAATGTCCAAGGACGGAGGACTGTGTAAAGAAGATGTGGTATATCTACAAAAATGGAGTACTACTTAGCTATAAAAACAGGTGAAATCAATGTTTGTTTTCAGATCTCTAAGAAAAAGACTGTTGAATGATCTCTCAAAAGTTATGATTAATTGAAATAAAAAAAATCAGGGGCATGATTCTGAATTAAGCAAAAATGTAAACAGAGTCCAGAGGCATCACATTGATTGTCAGGTGACTGGGATTAAAAACAAGTCAGAGAAAAATGACTGAAATTACTAAACAGAAACTCACCAGACATACTTTGCAGTATTTAACTAACTAGATATTACCCTAAATTATTCAAAATGGATGTTATGACTGAAGTCAACCAGAGTACAACAGTTGCAAAGAGATGAAATAATGAAAACTTTAGAAGATGCAAAATTACTTCATTGGAAAGTAAGGGATTTTTTTTTTTAATGGAGCAGAAATACAGTAGAACTTTACACATTTCTTTCAAATTTCTCCTGCATTTACACAGAACAAAGTAACTTAGCTGACATTAGCTTAATGTGTTATGTTTACCATCCCCAAAGGCCTGTGATCTTTATTTGTTCTCAATAAGCAGATTTATATGCATGAAAGGACCTAGGGATCACATTCTAAAAAACCCTTAGTGTGGCCCACAATTTCAGAGAGCTGAGCTACATGCTGAGTTACTGAACTGATGTGACCTGAGATCTGATCCCACTGCAGTAGCCATCAGGCTATAATGGCAGTGTTACTTTACCAAAATAAACCCCTCCTCAATACGAAAATGTGCCAAGAGTACTTCCAGCTGCCAACTTCTACTCTTCTGGAATAAGATTCCACTAACAAAACTAATATAGCTTTGAACTGTTTTTGTTTAAAAAGAGATACATATATTTAGAATCTATTCATTCTGAAATCCATTCTCAAAGTATATATAAGTACACACACAACACAGACACTATGTATGTACTATATACATATATTTTTATTGAAGATTATGTATTATTCAGTGTAGAAACTTTGGAAAATCTGGGAAAGAAGATTAAACAGGAGAGCTGTTGCAATTCTAACACTCAAAGATGACCACGATTAGCACCTGACATATTCTTCCCATCTTTTCTCTTATTAAATATACTACATAAATATTTAGTAGGTTTTTATTTACAAATTTGAAATTTCACTAGGTGAATTGCACAGTCTTTTAAATTTCTGTATTTTGAAAAATTCTTATGTCATAATTACCTTTATAGCACATGATTTTTAATGGCTGCGTCTTAACTCTGATCAGCAGATATGTCATTTTTTTAAAACAATAATTATTTAAACTCATAACAGTTTTCATTATTTTACAGATAATTCTCCATATTAAATATTCAGTGAACCTATCAAACTCTCAGTAAACGAAAAATGTAAATAGAAACAAACTTATAGCTTTGGAAAGTTTGTAATCCAATACTTGTTTATCTTATTCAAATAAATCTAATATTATAGGTGTTGGCAAAATGTGTATACTGCCTTGTTAACAATTTTGGAATTTCAGTGCTGCATATCATGTTTAACATAACCATAGGAATAACGACTGCTTGTATTTAGTATCTATTATACTAAGTGTTTTTTAAAGCCATTCACTCTTACTTTGACCACAACCCTATGAAGGAAGTACTGGTATCTCATTTTACAAGAAAACAAATGTCCTAAAGGTTAAATAATACACATTGCTATTATGTGAATCCTACCAAAACTTAAGTTTTATCTTGAATCCCATATTGAACAAATGTTTAATAGTCTCCTTTACATATATGTACCATATATGTATAAATAACTATATCTTAACACTAATGAAAACAAAATCCTAATACTACCACTTTTACATCACATTATAGCATGGCAATTTTACAGTGTTACACTTCAAAGGATTAGGAATAAACAAGGCTAAATATATACAGATATTTTAATAATATAATTTTCAGAGCTAGAGGTTGTATAACAATGTCCAGTAATTTTTAAGATGAATTCCAGACTGATTTTCGTTCGACTGTTTTTGTTTTTAATTGCCACTTCTATGAACTCTAAGATAAGAATTGCTTGATGTAAGTAAAGTGGAAGAAATCAAGAAGTAAACCACAATTAAAATTATTAAATGTGTTCAAGAAATAAAACTCTTAAAAAATGATTCGAGCGTAGAAGAACTTGCATCTAAGTTGGCAATGAGGAAGCAAATTAATGGGTTATGCTGGTCTCTAACAATTTCAGTTCTACTTCATAGAAAAATACCCTTTTCGACAAACTAATGTTCAGTGGTATGGTTCACTGGTTATTTTTAGAGTTTTTCTTTTCTTTCTTCTTCTTCTTTCATTGCATAAACATAAACTTTCATGATTCAAAAATCATAAAGCAAAGTTACATAGTGAAAAGTCTTGCATTAGGAAAGCATACAGTGTAGTGCCCTAATTGTAGCTCTCACCCTTACCCTTCCTTACACATCCCTCCCCACCTGAGTAATCAGTTTACTGCTTTCTTGTATCTCTTCAGGTATTTTTTATATAACTACCAACAAATTCTCTCTTTTTCACAGAAATATAGTTTATTTTATCCTGTCCTTGATTTTTACTAATACCATAGTTTGGGAAATCTTTTCAAATTCATTAATATTCCTCATTTCTTTGTACACTTGTGAAATATTACATTATTGACGTACCTAATTTACTTAATCAGTCCTCAACTGATATTATCAGAAAAATGTTCCTCATCTTTTGCTATTAAAAACAATGCTACAATCCATCAATTTGTATACTTAACATTTTATAAATATTATCATAAGATAAATTTGTAGAAATCAAATTTTATATGCCCTTGTTCCAATTTACATTGACACCAAGTTATACACCCACCAACAACGCATTAAAGTCTTGGTTTCTTTATAGCCTTGCCAACAGTACACTATTACATATTTGAATTTATGCTAATGTGTTAGTTTTAAAATGCTGTCAAGTATAAATTTTAGATTTGTCCTCTTTCAAATCAAGGTGAGAAATCTTTTTTCTTTTTTCTTTTTATCGAGGTAGCATTACTTTACAACACTGTATAGGTTTCACGTGAACAGTTTCTCACCTCCACAACTGTACAGCACATCATACCTACTACCAAATGTTCAGATAGCCTCTATCACCTACCTACTCCCACACCCTTCCTTCCCCTCTGGTGAGTCTATTGTCAGAGACTAAGGCTTTATTTTTGTTATGTTTGTTTGTCTTTCTTTTCATTATATTCCACATATGAGTGAAATCATTTAGTATTTTTCTTTCTCCTTATGACTTATTTCACTTTGCACAATACCCTCAATTTCCATCCATGTTGTTGCAAATGGCAAGAGTTCATTTCGGATATTGATGAATAGTAGTATTCCATTGTGAATATATAAAACACATCTCCTTAATCCATTCATCCACTGCCCTTGAACAATTGAGTTGGTTTCACATCTTGGCTATTGTAAATACTACTGCAATGAACACAGGGTGTGCATATCTTTTCAAATTAGTGTTTTGTATTCTTTGAGCAAATACCCAGAAATGGGATTATTGAATCATGTGGAGAAATGCCAGTGCAAAAAGTAAAATCAAAGGTATTTTTCTGTGAATTACATGTTAAATTAATTAGACTACATTTCCATGAGGCTGTTTTTGTCAATTATAAGAAGTCTGTCAATTATTAGAAGTATTAGATGTGTTCTAGAAAGATTAAATCTTTATTCATAATGACATAATTTTTACCTCCAAACTGCCTTTTATTTTTTGATAATGTTTGTGATGTTTTTTGCCATGAATTCAAATAGACTGATATTTTTAAGTTGATTTTTGCATTTTGAATTTATTTAAATGGCCTTCTTCATAATAAGACTATAGAAATTCATGATTTATTCTACTACCTTTATGGTTTCACATTTCACATTTAAATCTTTGCTCAATTTGGAGCTTACCCTGAAGTGCAGTATGAGATATGGATAATGTTGAGTCTACCCGTCAAAGAACATAGTATTATGGGCCTCCCCGGTGGCGCAGCGGTTAAGCGCTGCGCTGTGGAGCTGTCGGCAGCGGCAGCGTGAGTTCGACGCCCGGCCGGGGAGAATCCCACATGGCGCGGCAGACCTCCCCTGCCTTGCCCGCTGCTCCCCTCAGCAGTGTATTTCTGATCTGCCTGTTCTGCTACCCGCTCCGTCTCTGGTGAACCCTCTCGCCGCCCCACACCTCTGGCCTGTACCCCAGCTTGTATGTATAAATAAAAAATAAATCTTAAAAAAAAAATTCTTTAAAAAAAAAAAAAGAACATAGTATTATTCTTTTGTATATTCTTTAATATAAATATGCTACAATTATATGAAAGATGTATATTAATTGTGAACTACCATATTACTGATTTATTTTGTTGTTTGTGATCACTGTTCAACTGATTCTGAGGTCTGTGGATATAAATTTCTGTCATCTGTAAATGATGATTGTTTTACCTCATCTTTCTAATTTTTATACCCTATTTTCTTTCTTTTATATAACCAATTGGCAATTTTGCCTAACACAAGATTAAATAAAAATGGTTAAGGAACCAATTATTTTCTTGTTTCTGATGTTAACAAGCACAACTGATTTTTTCCCGTTAATCATGACTTTTGGGCTGACAGAAGTATATTTTAACACAACGATTAAGTCCTCTTTTTTTAATTTTTTTTAAAGATTATTTATGCATACAAGCTGGAGTGCAGGTCAGAGGTGTGGGGTGGTGAGAGGGTTCACCAGAGACAGAGTGGGGAGCAGAACAGGCAGATTGACTGAAATACACTGCTGAGGGGAGCAGTGGTCAAGGCAGGAGAGGTCTGCTGTGCCATGTGGGAATCTCCCCTAGCGGGCATCAAACTCACGCTGCAGCCACCAACAGATCCACAGTGCTGCGCTTAACCCATTGTGCCACCAGGGAGGCCCTGAATAAGTCTTCCTTAATGATTAATGACTTTTATCATGTCTTTTCAGTGTCTATAGTGATAATCAAGTGATTTTTCTCTTTTGTTTAATATAAATATTTGCAGTTTTCCTACTATTGTATTGTCCTTGTGAGGCTGAAATTAACCTCATTTGTTGACAAGTCATTACTGTAGTAGATCCTAGATTGTTAACTTATTAAGGAATTGCCACTTATTTTGTACCATGATTACTATTTCACAGTATTAATATAGAGAGGCCAAGTTTAAAAACAATGAAAACTGCCAGTCAAAAAAGATTTGGGAAAGTTTGAATTGATGTTGAAGACTGGATATAAATCAATTGATCATATTGGATTGCTAATAGTTCAATGGCTAAGAACTGTGAAAATAACATTTCAGTCTACTCCACAAAGAAGTTATATGCAGAGCAGAAGCCTTGCAACCTTAACACTGTGTTTGGGTAGTTTCATTTAATAATACATAAATTTAACTTAACAATTACTCAACTCCGACTATTTTCAAGGCACTGAAAGGCTCAATATTATAATTAGTGGTTTGCAGACACTATTTAACCTAGATATTACAATAATACATTTTCTATTGCAATTCAACATACATATTTGTGTGTCTAAACATATACTCACTTGTTTATGGAAAATGGCTTCATAAACAATACACTTACTACTCACAAGTTACATCTACACACAATGATATTTTATATTCTGTCATTTTTATTTCATGTATTTTTATTACAGTGCTAGTTACAATATGTTATATTAATTTTCCAACCCACAATAAAGTGCAATCAATAGTTTTAGAAATACTGTCACATTAGCTAAGAACAAGGATTCAAGAGTCAAACCACCTAGGTTTGAATCACAGCTTTCTCTTTTAAAGGATTTAAAGTGTACTTCAGTGTCTCATCTATAAAGTGAGGGAACAGTATATACCTAACAGGGTTTTATGAAAATTAAATGAGTTAATACTCAAAAATGCATGTTTTAATAATATACTTGACTGGTCTGATAAAATATTTCCCTTGACCCTACAATTGCCTAAAGAAAAATAGCATCCCTAAAATACAGAAAGAGAGGGTAAAAAATAGTCATTAAAAATATAGACTTCCTATCAAGTATTAGAAATATTTATCTGCTTACCAATAAGACCTAAATGTTTTACCTGGACTGTCTTCCTTTCTAAAGCCTTGGAGGCAATCCATAAATATCTGCTGTACTCAATAAGCATCAATGTCTATCTTTAACTCCTGTCTATATACAGATACATGTGAGTCCTTTTATAGGTTTTATGAAACCAATAAGCACAGCAGGACATCATACCTTACTAGAATATTATGTCACCATTTATTATGACTATTATATACTTTTAAGAATCCCACAGTAATATATAAACATCTCTGGTACATAAAGTCTTATGCTTCAGATACTCAAATTTGAAACTTGATAAAGAAACGCTTTCATGCTATTTCTTAAAGATACTTAGGAAAAGCTGGCTTATTGCATATCCTACTCCTTCCTGCTCCTGACTGAGAGGTGAAAGAGGTAATGGAACCCTCAAGCGTAACTACAGGTATGTCATAAGACTCTACAGCAAGTTCCTAGAATCTGTGGGTTGAATGTCTCTCACTCAGAACCCCTCCTCAAGAAGCTGATAGCACTAAAAAATTTGGTGTGAACAAATAACCTTTCAGGGAGTAGAGAGGAATTTTCTTCTCTAGATTTAAAAGCTAATTCTTAGCAGATTCAAAATGGAATGGAATAGCCATGTGGTAAAGGTCTCGAGGAAAGGGTAGAGTTATTCAGCAATCATTCTCACAAAGATCAAAAAAAAAAAATGAATGTTTCTATTTATCTACCAAGACTAATGTCTACCCATTTAGCTCTTGGCACAGCAATAGGAAGGGCAAATACAGAAGATGATGGTCAGGGAACACTCTAACCTTTATGGAATTGAGGTGTATACACTTCTTAAATCCCACATGAAGGAAAAGTAATCTTATTTCTCCTTAACTTCCAATATTATAGGACTTCTCCAAAATGAACTTTGGAGACAATGGAGAGTATTTATGAAACATAACTTCACTGTTCCACCAACTTGCTGAAATCTGTCCCACTATACATATCAAACAGTATTGATTTTAGGCTACCTCTGGTAAAATGCTACATTGATTTCAAGCACAATCTCCAGAAACCCCCAACGGCAAGTATCTGTTTCTCCAAAAAACAGAAAACCATGTCTGAAAGGTATTTTATTTTCGCAGTATTAAGTTTTATTTCACCCTCTCTCTCCCTCTGATTGTTTCTGACTATACCTATTGACATGGGGCACATTTTTTTTTTCTGTTTGTGGTGGAAGAGTGCAGGAGGTATTTGTTTTGTTTGGTTTAGCATGTTCCTAAATCTGATTGGGATTATATACTTAAAATTGGCATCCATTCAGCAAGGAGGGGCAGGGTACACAAGTTTAATAGAAATAAAGGTAAACGGATATTTCTATACTTATCAACAAGGATGGCAAGTGCTAGCAGGCTGGCAGAACACTTATCTCCCTCTGAAACTGCACCACCACCCTCTGCCATCCTGGTAATAATCAGTCCTGCCTTGTACAGCTGCTTAAGTTGTGTTTTCTGTTCTTAAAAGTCTCTCTGAATACCGTCAACACTGATACCTAACTCCAAATTTTAGGTTAAAGTATCAGCTGGCTGAAATTTCTCAACATAATTCCGGTACTCATATTTGCTAGTTAGGCTAATAAGAGGGTTTCTTGGGGGAAAAAATATTCTGCAGAGAATCTGAAACCTAATTTTCCTATAAAATAAAAAGGATGTGTGTGTGCATGCATTTCTGTGTGTCGTATAGAGAAAGAATTGGTGTTTTCACTCTAATGAGCACTCTGATAGTTTTAATTTGATAACTCCTAAATGCAAATTTTTACAAAAAAATCTAAAAGAGTATTTGGATTAAATGAAACAGTAAATAGGAAGGATCACTTCTTTCTTTTTTTTGTTTGTTTTATTTTTATTGTTATTTATGTCTTTTACATTTTGTATTCCCCTTGGGTAGCCCACCACCAATTCACCCGTGATCCATCTCCATAGGACCACTTTTTTCTACTTTCCATGTTTTACTCATTAATTTACTATTGGGTGGACTTGAAAAATGTAATTACTAGTCATCATATTAATTGATCTACATGATGTACAACACTATATGAAACAAACGTGAAAATTAAAGTAAAAGTTTCCTCACAGTGCAAGATCCTGATCTGATTTAACATGACTTTGATTAAAGCAAGAACTTTTTTTTTAAAGATTTATTTATTTATGCATACAAGCTGGGGTACAGGCCAGAGGTGTGGGGCAGCGAGAGGGTTCACCAGAGACAGAGTGAGGAGCAGGAAAGGCAGACACACGGAAATACACTGCTGAGGGGAGCAGCAGGCGAGGCAGGAGAGGTCTGCCATGCCATGTGGGAATCTCCCTGGCCAGGCGCTGAACTTGTGTAGCGCTGCCAACAGCTCCACAGCACAGCGCTTAACCGCTGCGCCACCAGGGAGGCCCTAAAGCAAGAACTTCTTAAGAAACAAAAGCATGAACCTATTGAGAGAAAGCTTTGCACTAAATAAAGTAAATGTATATTAACTCTTAAAAGTTGCAAAAAAAAATCATTTCAGTAGGGTTCTAAAAAAGGCAAAATCACAGCTAAAATAGGTGATATGGAGGCATAGCTAATTTCTTATCCATAGCTGGATATGAAATACACACAATTACATATATCATAGCAAATTATATTTCAAGTTGCTATATAGGTCTTACTCTAATTTCATTCAATCAATATTCAATAAGTTTATTGGACTTTCAGTTTATGACATAGGAAAATAAAATCAAACATCCATATGCCGCAGATATGAACTGATTCTAACTGAAGGAGGAAGATGGGGACCTATGAGTGGAAAAGAATATAAGACTTCTAGTTCCCTACTGAATAAACATGCTCTCCTATTAGATGAAATCCTACAGGTTTGAAACAATGGAAATTAAACCTCAGATGACATATTTCCTTTGATTTCTTCACCATCCTGGGAAATGTCTTTTCATAGTGAGGTCTCTCAGTATGATAGCATACTAATCGGTACAAGTTCTTGAGATAATGGAAGCTAGCTGGCTAACCAGGCAGCCTGCCCATCAACGTCAGATCCACATATCTCCCGAATTACAATCAGAGACTAGTGTTCACACCCTGAAACCAATCCATCATTCTCATCTCCTGTCTTAAAAATAAATTAAAGGGATAGGTGAGGGCAAGGCATGACTCAAACCATATGGCTCTCAACAAAAGTGTTGCATGTACTATCAAGGAACGGTCATAACTGGCATTAGAAGATTTTTTCATCAAACTAAAAAGATAATAGAACTGCTATATGCTAAATGTCAGTGAACCAAGAAAATCTAACTATTTACATAGCATAATAAACTTATTTTGGCTTAAAAGATTTTAGAAAAGAAAGAGCTATCTTGGAATGACAATGTTTGGTCTATGAAGGCGATAAATAGCTGTGTAACATCAGACCTTTCTTACTTTACAGAGCAGATAAACACACACACACTCGATATACCAAAACATAACATAAACTTCTTTTAATATGAAAGAGTAATAGTTGATAGTTTATTGACTTTATGTTAATAACACTAGCAGGAAAAGTCATATTACCAACCTCTTATGTGGAAAAATCTTCCCTGGTTACAGACACACAAAAGGATGCAGCAGTAAGTTCATTACCACTGAATAAAATACTCTAGCTGTTAAAAATCGTAACATATATTAAAATGAAAATGTATACAATGTATACTGTTAAGGGGAAACAATCATATTACAAGTAATTTTTATTATGTGATCCTAGCCATTCCTATGTTTACTTAGGCACAGGAAACTACCCAGATAGGCATAGTAAATGTGAGACAAAAATTTCTATCATTATTTTGCTCAGCAATTATTTCTGATTGTGAGATTGAGTGCTTTTTACCCTAAATTTTTTATACATGCATAGTTTCCTTGTCTCCTTAATTAACCTGCATTCATTCTATTAAAAATATTGACAATAAAATACATATCATTAAAATAAACTTTCATTTAAAAAATCATCATTTGTACACTTATTAGGAAAACTAACCCATATTATAATACATTCACATTAACTGGGAGGCTTAATAATTTTTACTCGATAGCATTTAAGGTAAATTTCAATAGGATAAAAGCTCAAAACTAAAAGATTATAGGCAAGAGAAAAAACATATACTAAAATTTTAGACATCTGTGTTCTGTGTTACACTATAAAAGAAATTAATTCACAAGAGCTCTTGAGTCAGTAAAGGAACCAACATGTAAATTAGCCTCTGTGATTCAACACTGTTTGAGTCAGAAAGCTACAGGAGCTACTGCCATTCATCCAACAATTATTTAATAAATAGCATCTCTCCCTTACAGGATCACTTACTAGGTACTCCAGACTGGGCTAACAGTTTTAAATGCTTTATCTGATTTAATGCTCTAACAGCTTTATGAGAGGAGTTCTTCACAATCCTTAGGGCAGATCAAGATGAAACACAGAGAGGTTAATTAAGTTATCCAAGGCCACACAGCTGCTAAATGAAACTAAGTTTGTAACCTAGGTCTCAACTAATAGTCAGTAATTATTGAGTAGCTATTATGTGCAAAATGCTAGGTACACAAGGTATTAATGATTGTTCAATAGTCAAGAACCTTATCCAGCTAAGGCCAAGATATCTAACAATTGCTCTTAGTTAATCCTCTTCCAACTCTCAATCTGAGCCCCAATTTTAGCACCACAATCACTGTATCCACATTTATCACCACTACCACAAAACTGTAATTACGACAGCTCTGAGGCACACTCCTGGGTGTATTCCTCAAGTTCTGATTCATGATTTAAAATGGATTTCCTCACAAATGGTTAGTTTACATAACTCCATTAATAGTATGAAATGGACAAATGCCACATTAACTATATTTTGTAATTGGTCACTCTGGGAATTTAACTATGTCACCATAGTATCAAGTGAAAAGTATGCTTTTTTATTCCATTTTATTTTTTAAATTATCACATAGAAAGATTGAGCTTTTTTTCCCTGATAGCATTTCATTTCTTTTCTTTTCTTTTTTTTTTTTTTTTTTTTTTTTTTGCATAGAAGTAGGTCAGAGGTGCAGGAGGTAAGAGGACTCACCAGAGACAGAATGGGGAGCAGAGCAGGCAGATTTACTGAAAAACACTGCTGAGGGAGCAGCAGGCAAGACAGGAGAGGTCTGCCGCACCATATGTAGGTTGGCTCCCTGGCTAGGGACGTAAGCAGGCCGTAACAATCATAGGGCTGAGACTTAACCCCTACGCCAGCAGGGAGGCCCAGCATTCATTTTTTTTTTTTTTTTTTTTTTTTGTGTGTGTGTGTGTGTGTGTGTGTGTATGTGTGTAACAATTACCATAATCAGTATAGAGAACAAAATACACTCTTAATAAAAACGAAAACTGGATCATAAACAGACGTAAAGACAATTCCTGTTATATTAAAGACTTCTTGCTCTGTCTTCCAATTGACCAGGTTTTCCTTCCTTCCTTTCTTCCTAGGACAAATGCATCTGATAGCAAAAGAAAAAGATTTGGTACATTTTTGCAAGCTATATCTTTCTGCCTATAACATTTTCACCTTTAAGGATTTTTAGAGGCTGTGACTTTATGTGGCTTTATCAGAAGAGTGGAAATTCTTTTCCATAGTAGAATTTGTACAAGTGTAAAAATTATTAAATGAGGGCCTCCCTGGTGGCGCAGCAGGTTAAAGCGCTGCACTGTGGAGCTGTCGGCAACGGTGACGCGAGTTCTTTGCCCAGCTGGGGTGATTCCCACATGGCACAGCAGACCTCTCCTGCCTCGTCCACTGTTCCCCTCAGCAGTGTACTTCCGTTGATCTGCCTGTTCTGCTCCCCACTTTGTCTCTGGTGAACCCTCTTGCTGTTCCACGCCTCTGGCCTACACCACAGCTCGTATGCATAAAATTTTAAAAAAAAAATTTTTAAATTATTAAATGAGTACACCTTTTCCATACTACATGTGACCAAGACTACTTAACCACAGAGAAAGGTTGGGTGGGCCTCTTTGGTCTGAGACTATCAAATACATATTTACTCACCATTCAGAGACATTTATGAATGTGTTCTATATTTATAAAACTATAGCCAGAAATTCCTTCTATTAAAATAAAACAAAAACAAAACAGTAGTAAACAATACCAACTCCAAAAATTAAAAAAAGTAGTTTCTAACCTTATTATCAGCTCAAGCTCTTATATGGCTTTACAGATGCCACCCAAGACAATTTCCCTCTCTCAAAAATAATATTCAGCACAGGGTCAAAGAATGCCCTGGTGTTACTTTCAGATCCTGCTACTCTAACACCGGTTTACCCACAAAATTCATCTTTTTAAAAAGCTGATTTTCTGTTCTTATGCAAAAACAAAGTTCAATTCAGGTCTGATACTACTTCAAGATTTGGAAAACAGTCACTTTAATGTTATTAATTGGAAACAAAAGAAAAATATTCATGGCCTCAAACTTTCCTTCCGTATCCTCCAGTGTAACCTGGTGCCTGAAATTCCCCATTATTAGAAACGTGTTGCAGTGATTTGAGACTGAATTTCTAGAAAAACCTCTAGTAAAGTATATGCTACTTAAAGATAATAGTAATCTATTAGACTATTGTCATCTTCCAAAATCTCACTTTGAATAAATTTCTTTATATTGTCCTATAATTGGACAAAAAGTTAAGAAAAGTATTCCTATTGTCCATAGACAGAATTTGATTTGGATGAAAAGAGATAATTAAGACACATATCAGAATCTTGCAACCTTGAAAAGGTGGCAGGAATGAGTAGGACAGTGAAGTAGCAAGAAAGCACCACAAGGGAAGTGGTTTCTAAAGGGGAGTGCTAAGAACAAAGAAAGAATAGCAAAAGAGTCCCCAAGACAATTCATACACTTCACTAAAGCTAGCCTTATCTACATAACCTTTGCTGGGGCACTGGCGGCATGCCCCTTCCTGAGTTCTAAGTACTCATCCCACCACAACCTCATTTTTTTTAATGAAATAGGTCAGCTTGACAAAGGGCAAGTGACTGAACTGAAACAAATTTCCCTAGGCTTAGCCTGAGGAAGTTTCATTAGAAGTTAAAAGTCATGAGCCAGCAAAAACAGGATATATGAAAGTGTGGGAGAGGAGAAACATGAGAAGGACAAAGAAGAAAGGGTATACCACTGTTAATACTCTGTTACAGATGACACATAGAAGGAAGTCCATAGGAATTTTGCTTAATAATACGCCATCCTATTATGAGGCCCAGTTACTAATATACCCATCGTGGTCAGCTCCAAATTACAAGAATAAGCATGAAGCAAGGCCTGAAGGCAAGACTATCAATACAGATCTGAGTTCAGAGACAATGATCCTATATGGATCTCTTCTGAATCGCAAAAGGGCAACTGAAATCATCGGACCAAAATTGACCTTCTCTGTTTGATATCTTATTTTCTTTTCATCCCCATTAAAGGAATCACCTCCATCTCTCATTCCTCG
The DNA here is from genome assembly GCA_004024925.1 of Scalopus aquaticus. Taxonomy (NCBI): domain Eukaryota; kingdom Metazoa; phylum Chordata; class Mammalia; order Eulipotyphla; family Talpidae; genus Scalopus; species Scalopus aquaticus. Next base: position 160,881 of record PVIJ01001569.1, read on the forward strand.
AGGGCTGTCCCTACTTCCAACTACTTCATAAAGCCCATTCACTCTCCCTTAGACATGTGTTCATAAAACACCAGGGAGGATGAACCTACTCTGGGCTAGGTACAGTGGTAAGATTACAGGCACAGAGACTAGCAAAACATAGTCTCTGCCTTAAAGGATCTCACAGTATAGTACAGTGATTATCTCCTATAATATAATACAGGAGATAACATAATAATACAGTGTGATGAATACTAAAATATAGATATGTACATATTCAGTGCTACAGAAATATAGGGAACTAACCAGAGTTTTAAATAAGCAGCAACATGTGTTCTTTAAGAAGGACTGAGAGTTTGTCTGGTCAAGAAAAGTGAGAAAAATTTAAGGAAAAGCAATAGGTTTAAAGGCAAGGCAATATGAATAACTTGTTATTTCAAGACATGGCAAGGTCTGTAGTTGAAGCACGATGGATGTGAAAGGGAATTTCAAAAGAAGGTAAAAAGATGGATTGTGTTGTTTAATAAAGGGTGGAGTATAAATACTAAAGAGCTTATTAGCTCTATATCGGGAAAAAATAGCTCTCCAAAGCTCCTCATAGATAAAGGGAGTCACGTAGGTTTTCAGGAAGGGGAGACAAGATTTTCACTAGAGAAACAGGTGACAAGACTACAAAAAGAAAACTATTAATTCCATGAATCTAACTAGAAGGCAGATGACCTCCAATTCTTCCTAAATTAGTGTATACTCTGCCTTAATTATATGGATATAATTAGGTGACTCTATCATGTTTGCTTAAATGTCTCAAACCCACATCTAAAATATTCAGCTAATATTAAACTTTGTATTTATGATTTCATCCTCTCAGAAGAATGTATATTTTTCCTGTCCTAAATACAGTGTTTTCCATAAAGTATTCAATAAACACTAACCGAATATTACCCTATAGGATCTTGTCTAGAAATCACTTTATGCTTTCTGATTCTTATTTTTACCTATCCTATTTTTCTATCAACTCTATTACATTATCTGATGCTATTTCTAGTCTATTTCTACAGACTACTAGAGAAATATAAGGTCAACCAGGTAAGTGTTTGCACAAGTGCATTTAAAATGTGCATCTCTGCTTTCTTTTTGGCTCCAGCTCACGGGGATATGGCTCCTTATCTTAGGCAAATCAGCACTTGGGTGCCACACTGATACCATTAGCTATCATTCTTACATTCATTAGTAATTCAATGTGGAAGTGGGAGTCCCTATGAACTGCTTAGTAGATCACAGAGGATATTCCTAGAATTCCACCAATATTTGTTTTCCAACATTCATAGAGTTGTAATAAATAAAATGCCCCTAATGAAATTTTTGTGATTGTTCTTGGAATACTACTCTTGGAATACTGGTCTCTGAATGTTTTGACACTTTCTTTGAGGTACAATAAATAAAAGCAGAACTGTAGCACAGGCCTCTTATAAACACATTAGTTTAAAATCATCATTATTATATATTTGTGCAGAAAACTAAGTACAGTAGTATCTTAAGAGTTCTCTCTTAGTTTGGTTAGAACAGAGCACTAATCAGCTGTTGAAATCTAAACTGATTATTTCTGAAGTGTCAACAGATGCACAGGCTCCCTGACTGAAACAGGAACATGTGTCTATTTTTCGTAAACAGGCTCAAGGAATAAAACTGAGAAAGAAATGGAGAGAGAAAACTACTAAGTCTCATAAAATACAGTGTGAAAATGTTGCACACAGTTTTATAAAATGTCCCAAACAAAATGACCTGGAAGGCCAACAACATGGAAAATGGCCAAAGGCAGGCAGGGAAAAGGAAAGAAGAGAAAGAGTAAAGACTTTTGCCACATTGCAATAAAACTATGTCATATATCTTTGTATTTTTAGGTTCATTTTTCTGAAAAAGAGCTACAATTTCCGCTTGCCCCCTCACCCCTGCAAACCTTAAAGATACATTTCAATCATATATTTATACCATCATTAGCAAGTAAAGGGCATGTAAGTGTTTGACAGTAATGTTCTATAATTCCATAACTCTTGAATCAACCATTATCTTTTGTCCTAGTGCAGTCCTTTCTCATTCCCTGCATCTATACAATTTGATGGTATCACCTAAACTTAACTGACCATCAGAATTAGTGTGAAACACTCCTTCCTTAAAGATTCTGATTCAGTACCCCTGGGTGAAGTCTAGGACTATTTTTTACAAGCATCCCAGATTATTCTATGATCACACAAGTCTAGGAAACAGGCCTCTGTGACATAACTTTTTTAAAATAACAGGACTATAAAGATTATTCTTTCCTGAGAATTTCAAAATAGCCCTTGCCATGATGGAGAGAGACTCAAAGGTACTATGTGAACCTGCTGAAGAACCCTTACCAAATTTGCAGTAACATAATTAAATGGGCTAACAAGTCTTTTAAACTTATATACAATCATTTTTCAGCGAGTGTCATCTCCAATTAGATAATTCTCTATATTAAAACAAAGACAAAACCTCCCTTAAGTACTCAAAGTAAATCCCACACTCAATCCCTCCAGTTATGTTTTGCCCCAGGTAGCCTGGAACACTGGTACATCTCTGCAGCTAGGGTCAGCTCCTCCCCCAATGTTCATACAAAGAAAAAGCCAGCTAATTTCCCTGTTAAATGTGAGTGAGTCACCATCCTAATGATTTAGATTGCTAAGGTGCACATACTGAAATATATGTTTCCCGGCACAATTCCATATCCAATTACAATAGTAAATCCAATAAAGGCACAGTAAAACTGCCACTCAGGCAAGGGAGAAATATGAAGTCATAAGCCAATTCAAATATTGCTAATGCCCTCAGAGGAACAAATGTGGATGCCTAGAACCCCTGTCATGGGACTTCATATTATCTTTTTCTACCTAGGAACCTAGGAATCTTTCATAAGAAATTTCAGTTGGAAATTTTTGGTAAGTTTCCACAGCCTAAGCTAAATGAATCCCTGAAAGATGATCTCATTTCCTTTAAATGAGTTTTGCAACATCTCTCTATATCCTTCTTTTTTAAGTCCCACTTTTAAGTCTCAAAGCATCAAAGTTTTGAGTAACATAGAAATGCTAAAATATCTAAGCATGAAGTCAAAATTCTTCATTCCAATTGAAATGGAAACATGATCAATGGATTTCTATCTCCCCAACAAGCATAGTTTTTGAGAAAAATAACATTTTAACTATGATCTGAACTGTAAAATAAGAGTTAAGGTCTTTAAGGGAAAATAACTAAAAGTAACATTGATGGGATGTAAATTACTAAAAATAAAATCAGAATCAGAGTTTTGTTTCTGTTGTTGTTGTTGTGCTTTGTTTAACCATACTTAAGTGGTTAACTTGTAGTTAATTTGTGAAAAGCTAGAAACAGACACCACTATCTGCTCAGCATTATGCTTCAGAAGACATTATGACTGTCTTTTAAACAAAAGGGGCAATGCAAAATTCTAAAAACTGACATTGAAACCTAATCTGCAAGCACCACTATAGAACAAAGCACCTAAAACTCCCCAGATACTTAGTTTGTGTCTTAGTAAAAAGCAGTGAATTCCAAAGACACAGATGAAGACTCAATATAAGGAGGAACTTTCTAAGAATTGGAACTGATCAGCAATGCAACAGTGAGTTTCCTTTAACACTAGAAGCAATCAAGCAAAATCCCTGAGACCACCTGTCATGCACGCTGTCAAGGATACTCTTCCTATGTTTAGGAAGTTGTTCTAATTGACCTCTGGGGTCACTTCCAAGTAAGCATTTGATTCATCAGTGTTATTTTCAGCAGTGAGATGAATGGCATGGGTACACACACACACACACACACACACACACACACACACACACACACACAAAATAACTTGGAAGCCTGGTAATTTTAAATGTGATTTCATAAGCAATCAGCAGAGAGTGAATCAGCCACATCCTCAAACACCACTCTGGGGAAGAGAGAAAGGGAAAGAGGTACAAGTTTGTTCTACTAAGAATTCTCTTAGAGTCATAGAACAAACCCAGGTCCTTGGTGACACATTCTTTAACAGGCTGCCAAGAATCTAGTTCTTGAGACAGACTGGGAGCTACAAAACTACACTACACATTTAGGTGCATAATTGCTCATGCACAACATACATTTCATGAGATGAACCTTCCCTGCTCTCAAGCATATTTGTGTTTCCCGTGTGAGCAAAACACAGGGCAAGTCCAAACCTAGTAGTTTCCTGAAAAAGAGTACAAGAAAGCAAACAAGAAGAGTACTAGACTTCAACTTTTCTCAGGAGTAGGCTTGGTCTGTAAGTTTCCAGGCAATTCAACCTGCTTATCAAAGGGCTGGCTCAGAGAGCTCCACCACTCTTCAAATAAGAAAGACGGAAAATGACGGCCCTACCCAAGCTGTCTCTTACCCTTTCACTACCGTAAAGTAACACTTCAGCTGGGATTAAACAAATAATTTCTAAATTAAACCTTATTTTTCGTTCTGTATTCTTTGCTTGCTACTTCTACTCTTTACTTTTGTCCATAAAAAAGAAAAAAAGTTGCTGTTACATGGATACCCAGGTTTCACAGTGTAACAATTAAAGATTCTTTTTACCTCTGAATTTCATTTAAGAGCTATCTAAATATCCATGAATGGTTTCTATGTGATTAACAAAGATGAATCAGTGAAACAAAAAAACAAATATAGGAATAAAAACTATATCTTCTGCTGCACTTTTAGTATTTGGAAGTTTTTACTTAACATCAGCACCCTCTTATTAAATTTGTTTCAAAGCATGGACCCGAAAAAAAAATCTTTTCTCCCTTTCTCCTAATTTTTAATAGAGTTTTTAATTATAGTTTCTCCTAGACCCTGAAGCAGAATATTCTTCAGAGACAGTGATTAAACACAGACATTCCTGCCAACAAGTCTATGAAATAATGTTTTAGTAACCATAATTAAGAAAAATCAAATACTATTTTCTCCCATCAGATTAACCAAAATTGATAAATTGAGTGCTGTCAAAGATGACAAAACAGTGAGTTATAAACTACTTGTAGCGCAAATTGATAACTGTCTCAAAAAGCAATTGGGCCACAGTTTATTCATCAGCGTGGTCACGGCACAGACCTCTTGACAGAGCAAATCTACAGTCAAGTTACCAAAGGATGATTAAATGGATGGACAACGACATTCACCTTAACTCTATTTTCATAATAGCCAAAATCTAGATGCAAACTAAAATGCTCATCAGCAAAGGACTCACTAAATAAATCACAGTGTATAAAGAATCACAAACATCCAAGAACAAAGTGTTAGTATGAAAAAAGAAATTCCCAAATGAAAAACCAAGTCAAAAGTCAACATACACAATGCAATATTATTGTATTAAAAGAAAAGAAGAAAAATAGAGACTATATCATCTACATTCTAGCTGAACTACTGCTATACTTAACATGCTATAACATATGAAAAATTATGGAACAATTATGAAACTGGTAACATGAGAAACTGAGGGCTGGAATTACCTATGCAGTGGGTTTTCACTTTTTTTATACATTTCTCCACCATTTTAATATATACTTTCTATTCTGTTCTATTATCACTGTTACTTAGAATATTTATTTGGACTCTTCTTCAAGGCCTAAACCATGGCAGAATTTTGTAACTCTGGCCACATCCCTTGTGGGTGCAAACTCACTACCCACACCCCATCAACTCCAGCCCTATCATGCCTTAACACCAAAGTTCCAGTTTGGAACTCACGTAATGGATAGTTGCAGAGCTGATGTTTGTCCTACCACTTTTCTTCTTCCTTTACATCTTTTGTTATTTGTGCTGATTTCTGTCTCTCTAAACTGAGAGTACCATCACTGTTGTAATAATCTTTGCTTCCTTCAACAGCATTTAGCACAGTGTTTAGTAGGTACCAGTAATGAACAAGTATTACATTATCGCTAAGGTTAAAATTTTGTCTTAAAAGAAAGAACCTGGGCCTCCCTGGTGGTGCAACGGATTGAGCACAGCACCATGAAGATATCAAAAGCCACTGAAGCACAAGTTCGATACCCTGCCAGGGAGATTCCCACATGGCGCAGCAGACCTCTCCTGCCTCTCTGCTGCTCCCCTCAGCAATGTGTTTCAGTTCATCTACCTGTTCTGCTCCCTACTCTGTCTCTGGTGAATCTTCTCACCACCCTACACCTCTAGCCTACATCCCAGCTTGTATGCATAAATAAATAAATCTTTAAAAAAAAAAAGAACCTACTATTTTCATGATCATGTAGATTTGGTAGTAAGTCATCTCCATACTACTGAAAGAATCAATGAAGTACCTTAAACCTAAATAATTTGCCATTCAGCAACTAAGTAACAGATACAGAAGAGGTAGGCAAAAACATTGAAAAAGGTTGTAACAAATTTTTTAACCTTAATAAAATATATAGCCTTTCACTAGGTATGCCACATGGGGCAAGTGAATGCAGTCAAAGAAAAAGGAATGTGAAGAAAAAAAAAATGTTAGAATAATCCCCTCATTTCCAACAGTGTCAGCTACATTTTTTTTTTTTTTAAGCATTGGTTTCAGCTTCAGGTACACATTTATAAAAGTGAATAGGAACTACACATCAGAATGGAATGATTATTGATTTCTTAATGGATTACTGCTGCACAAATTTACACTCACCAAAAAACCATCAATCTTTGGGTAATAATTATAAACCTATCAGAGCACATACAGCATTGTGACTGAATTGAAACTTACTGCTATCTGCCGGGAAATGACCAATTTTCTATTTCTCCAGCTCCAACCACAATACAGAATGGTGAGCAGCTACTTACATCAAATGCTATTATAGGACACAGTCTATAACAGCCACAGCATGTACCATCTGTAAATTGCTATTAGAGAAGTAAACAATCAGGTCCTTGCAGACTTTTTCTTATTATTCATTAGCTATGAAACTGTAAATAAAATGGGCATAAGGCAGTTACACTTGTCAAAGACCTATTATTACTGGCAGGTTGTGGAGAAGGGTTCAAGGGCAAGCAGTACATTAGCTGAAGTCATGCTGTGCTAACTTTACATCCTAATATAAAATTGCTTCCCAAATCTGTATCAGAAGCACCAAAACCACTAAGCTACAGATGTTAGGTCTCTCTAAATCCAAATTAAATTGCATTTTTACTAAATAACAAGTGGAACATTATTACAACTACTATATTATTTTCCAAAAAGAAAACCCCATTATGCCAGTTCCATCTAGCAGTCTTCAATGACTGGAAAATAATGTGATCCAGTATGATCAATTAAGTTTCTAATTCTTGTATTTTCCAGATGTGGGGTTTAGATAATACCACTTCCTTCCAGATAGTTAATCCCATTCTGAATACCTTATTGACCTATACAATGTACATACAGTTGTAAAATGAAGACAGTTTTAATCCAACCCAAATAAAGGTAATTTGGAATTAACGGTAATCTTGTTTTCACTGTCTCTTTAGGTCCTAACCTATCATTGGAATTATGGGTAGACATATTAATTTTCTCTTTTAAAAAATAATAACATGTAATTTTTCCATCCAGTTAACTAACTTAAAAAATATGTATTTCTTATACATCCTAGGAACAAAGAAATGAGATTTGATTGTTTTTATAAGCCATTCCCTTTCCTAAGTACTTAGAGACTATTAAATTACCATGATAATCAAACATAATAATTAAAATACTATTAAATATAACATAAAATCAAATAGAAAAGCTAAATAAAGTTGCCATTATAAAACATATTTGTGGAAAACCATAATAGGTTTGTGAAACAATGAAATTTGCAAATGGCAAACTTGTTTTTTTATTTGTTTCTTTAATGGAAAATAATATTCCTAATGTTGTAACAATCAAGTCAGAAAAATAAACATATATTCTAAAAGACAAAAGATAACTTTAAACTGAGTTCATATTACTTGTATTTCAAGTAACATTTAGGAGCCATACCTAATAAGTATAAAACTACATGCAAACATTTACGGTCTACAAACAATAATAGTTAATTGTGCCAGAAAATGAGCTAAATGCTTTATGTACTCATTTCATTTATTTCTTAAAACCTCATGACTGATATTATAGATGAGGAAACTAAATTTAGGAAATTCAACAAACATTCCCAAGGTCATAGAGTTATTAGGTTGAAAAACAGTCAAATATCATCAACCACCTTAAGGTTTAAACTTAAAATAAGAAAAGAAACCAAGACTTGAACCCAGGTCTATGTAACTTTAAAAGCAGTACACTTTCTTACCCACTTCCACTGGGTCTTACCAGAAAACATAAAAACAGCTATACCCACAAGGACAGTTATTGTGCAGAGTACACAAGTACCCAGTATTTCTTATAGATGGAATAAAAGAATGAAAAGAAGAAATGTGCACATTGAGAACATTGAGATCATTACTAACTTAAAAAGGCCCTAATCTGTAATATCTTGGTGTGCTAAACACCCTGAAAATTTTTTATTAGCTCTCATTTTGAAGATATTTCATATAATTCATTTTATATGTTTCACCATACTATCATGCACACAATACCATCATGCTCACATCATCCAGAGTTGACTGAATCATTTTCTGATGCAATACATTTTCTGATGCCAGGCAGCTGCTGAAGTAAGCTGACGTCAGCAGTGCACTATAGAAAGCCCTATCAGAAGGGTGGAGCAGTGAAAATATTTCAGACTTTGTGTAAGACAGTTGAAGCTACTGTTCCATAGAACTGTTATTATTTTATCCATTTAGGCACAACACAGAACAATAATGCCTCGAAAGTGTGTTAATAGCATGGACAATTTCTTCGCTATTTGTGGGGAAGTGCCATTTGCCAACCAGAAGAAAAGTATCACTTCTCAAGTGAAGAAGACTTATCATCTTGACTTCAGATGCAAGGTTGGTGACCAAGACAAGCCTTGGGCCCCGCATATATGCTGTGCTCCATGTACAACACAGCTTTCACAGTGGTGAAATGGCAAAAGACCATCAATGCGTTTGCAGTCCCCATGGTGTGGAGAGAGCCAAGCAACCCCATAAAAGACTGTTACTTCTGCTTGGTTCCTTCTCTTTCTGGCGGAATAACAAAGCAAAAGAAGTTGAGAAGAGTCGACCCAAACATTCCATCTGCATTGAGACCAGTTCCACAGTTCCACATGGTGAGGGACTTCCTATTCCCGAACCTCCAGCAGAATATTCTCTTGATTCATCTGATGAGGACAAGGGTGAGCCGACCTGTTCTTCTCCTGTTCCATCAGCATGCAGTCATCCAGATTTTCACTGTGGTACATCATCAACACCACACAGACTAACACAGGAAGAACTAAATGACCTGGGTGGTGATTTGGACTTATCCAAGAACAAGGCAGAATTGCTAGGATCAAGAATCCAACAATGGAATCTTCTAAAAGAACATGTCACAATTACTTTCTATCAAAAGTGCCACCAGCAGTTGGAGCCTTTCTTCAGAAAGGAAAGTACTCTGGTATTCTGTTCCGATATTGAGGGTCTCATGAATGCCTTAGAAATCACTCATGACCCACAAGAATGGAGACTATTTCTAGACTCTTCGAAACTGAGTCTTCAGACTGTGCTTTTGCACAATGGAAACCATCTTCCACCTATTCCAGTAGCGCATGCTGTCCACATGAAAGAGACATACGATAACTTAAAGCAGCTACTAAATTCCATTGAGTATAACAAGTACAGCTGGCATATCTGTGGTGATTTGAAGCTAGTTGCCCTTTTAATGGGACTGCAGCAGGGATATACAAAATACATGTGTTTCTTATGTGAGTGGGATAGCCAAGCAAGTAAACTGCACTACTGAGGAAGGAATGGACTCGCAGACAAAATGTAGCAGTTGGAGAGAAGAATATCCAGCACCCAGCTCTGGCCAAGGCTCACAAAATCCTGCTACCAACTTCACATCAGACTAGGTTTGATGAAGAATTTCGTGAAAGCCATGGACCGGACCTTGCCAGCTTTCCGGTACCTGCATGAAAAATTTCCTCGACTCAGCGAAGCAAAGATTAAAGAGGGAGTTTTTGTGGGTCCTCAGATTCGAGAGCTCTTCAAAGATGACCGGTTCAAAGACTTGCTGCAGGGTGATGTGAAACAAGCATGGAATGCTTTTCGCGTAGTGTCTACAAACTTTCTTGGGAATGTGTAGGGCAGAAAACTACAAGAACTAGTAGAAGACATGCTGATGCAGTATCAGAAACTTGGCTGCAATATGTCTCTAAAGATCCACTTCCTTCATTCCATCTGGATTTCTTCCCTGAAAATTGTGGTATGGTTAGTGATGAACATGGCAAACATTTTCATCAAGATATGGCATCAATGGAACAAAGATACCAGGGAAAATGGTCCACTAAAATGCTGGCTGACTACTACTGGACACTCCCCAGAGATGCTCCTGAACAGCTGTACAAGAGACAAGCGAAGAAATCTAAGAAGTTGTCTATGACTTGATTTTTAATAGGTATTAAACCTAGGCCTATTACTATTGGCATGCATTTTGTGATATAAACATCAATTTATTGCAGATTACAAAAAAACTAGAGCCAAAATTAGAATTTGACTGTCATATTCATGTTGAGCACCTACAAATTGATAGGAAATGACTAGTTTTATTTCAGTAGCATGACTTTTGTAAAAATTTGTTGCCCAGTGTTATGTAAGGGATGGAATATCAAGCAAAGAGCCAGAAGACAAGCTTTTAAATCACTGTTCTACTCTCTTCCCATAAGACCTGGGGCCTTAATATATAGATTTCTAAAATACAGTTTGGAATGGGTATTACAGTATTTAATAATGTGCTTACTATTTAAGTGCATGCAGACACACACAGAGAAAATTCTATTTATGAAAAGGAAAGGACAGGAATTCAGCCAATCTTTGAGATAACATTTATCACCTACTAAGGCCCTGACCCTATTTTGGGTGTTGGGGCTACATTACTGACCCAGACAAGTCTAAGTGTTGTTAGAAGAGACAAATAAATGAATTAGATAATTTTACATACTAATAAGCAAAACAAAGACAATAAAACAGGATATTGTCACAGAACTCCTGAGAGGGGCTAATTTACCTAGTGTGCTCAGGAGAAGCCTCTCCAAGGAGGCAACAGTTAAGTTGAGATCAGAAAGTAGGAAGCCTTCACACAGGAAGGAAGAATGTTCCAAACAAAAGAAAAAGTAAATAGAAAGATACTCGGCTGAGAATGAATTTGCCACAACCCAGGAGAGGAAAGACAGAGGCATTGGGAGACTTTAATGAGTAAGAAACATAATGGAGAAAGAAGAGGTCTGAGATGGCAGCAGGAGCCACATCCTTTAAGATCTAAAAAGAAATTTTAATTTCTTCTAGTTTCAACAGAAAGCTTTTGTATTTAAAGCAATGGACTGTTATAATCTGATGTAGATTTTAGAAAGTCCAGTTCCACCTATTTAGTGGATTAGGGGCATAGAAGACAAGACCAATTACAAGTTCCTTCAATATTTTACATGTGAGAACCAGGAAATGATAGTAGTTCAGTAGTCTGAGCTACATGGTGAGACTTATGTAAATTCAGGATTTGTTTTCTAAGTATAGTTAATGGTTTCTGATTGACTAGATGAGGAGTTGGGGAAAGTTTCAGCAGTATCTAAAGAAATCAACTGAGAAAGAGAGATCTGCAGATGTAGACATAAGGATCACTAATAGATGTTTTCTGTTCAGTGAGTAATGGCAGCTACCGGGTATGTACTTCTAATGAGGTCACTCCTCTCTTTCTCTTAGGGACAGTAGATGACCCTCATTTTTTCTATCAAAAGTTATTAGCTTTCTGATTTCAACTAACTGTATCATTTTCTTTATCTCAAAAGCCAGTAATCTAGAAAATCGAAACACATGATAAAAATAGAAATCAGAAAATAAATACTAACAAGCCCAGGGTCTCCAAAGGCATAAAAGAAGTAAAAACACAAATTCAAAGCATGAGAAAATTTTAAAACAATAATATGCTTTATTTTAAACACAATTAGTAGGTATCAATCACCAGAGTTGTACCCATTGAGATACATAATCCTTAAAAATATATTAAGATCCAAGTTATCCACAACTCCACACTTGAAAAGCAAGTATTTGGGGGCAGCGGGAGGGCTGAAGTTAGCTCCCATCCTGAAGAGCCACCCAAGTAGGTAACAATTCACTTTAATTGATTAAGAACAATTTTGCTAGCAGCTAACAGTGTTTTACAGTAATTCAATCTCAACCACGCACACAATAAAGAAAAACACAGCAAACAGAAAATTACAGATTGATTACCCCAAAGGGTTCTTTTCAGCATAAAAATAAAGGTGAACTGTTATCATTAAATTGCTGCTGTACAAATACAGCATTTTCAGTTCAGTCAGGATTAATCGCATTGCTTGCTTATATATACCTATTAAATATTATGTGTTTAATTTACAGAACCTTATGCCAAGTGAATACATTTCATATGGTTCCAAATAACAAAGAATTTTGTTGTAATATTAAAAAAAGGAAAACTAAATGTAGAAAAGCAATAAAAATATTACTTCTTAAAGATCTGTTACATCACTGTACACAATGAGAAAACTTAGTAGTCTCCAACCTATTAAATATACTACCTTATTTCTTGTAGCTATAGGGATGAATACAAACAAGTATTTACTAAAATCAGATAATGACTGCTTATCTAAATTTGCTTAGACATTAATTAGTATTTCAAAGAAGAATTCAGACACAAACGAAAAAAATTCTGTGTAAGTTGTGTATCTGGCTGTAGGTACTGTTATATCAAATTGCATATAAAAATTGATAAATGTGGGCCTCTCTGGTGGCGCAAGGGGTTTAAGTCTCAGCACTATGAAGCAATCTGCAGCCACTGCAGCACAAGTTTGATCTCAGCCAAGGAGCTTCCCACATGGTACGGCAGACCTCTCCTGCCTTGCCCGCTTCTCCCCTCAGTGGTGTATTTCAGTTGATCTACCCGTTCTGCTCCCCACTCTGTCTCTGGTGAATCCTCTCACCACCCCCACACTTCTGGTCTACACCCCCGTTCTTGTGTGCATAAACAAATAAATCTTTTTAAAAAAATTGACAAATCTGACAATTTATCCCAACTGCACTTAAAAAAAAAAAAAAAAACACTGGCCTCTTAAACTAGCAAAAGCAGATCTGTGTAAGTTTCATGGTAGAGTCATTTGACTCAGATTTTTTAAGCAATCTTTGGGATATAGTCGCTGGGTAAGAGTAAAAACATCAGTATCACATCCCATTTTCATGTGTAAAATAACTTTAAAATTATAAACTATTAACGATGCCTCTTATTTCAAACTCTTACCAACAAATTAGCAAAAGTCTTGGGGTGAATTTCAATCTCTTTAATTGATAAATTATAAAATCACAATTCTCCATCTACGTTTTAAAGTCTTTTGTAAAATCTACTTATGTAATAGAGTGATCCCAATCTGAAAAGCCATATGAAGCTTCCTAGTACTTAAATCTTTTCCTCTAACAGTATTCTCTTCAAATAAGGGTTGAAAAGAGAGTTAAGAGTCTAAGCTAGCATTAACTTGTTACCATTTATTTCAAAACTGCCGTGTGAATAAAAAGACCAGATGGGTGATTTGGTCTCTGGTATCTCAGCACACATAGTGACCAAATTGTAGAGTTAATCTGAGTAATAACATGCAGGAATAACTGAAATGTCTGTAAGGGTGAGCTAACCAACACATTTTAAGTCATAATATACTTAGCCATTAGTAAGCAACCTTAAATTGAGACACTACTGTGTAAGTTTCAAGGAAGAGTCATTTGATTCATGGTTTTTTTTTTTTAAAGATTTATTTATACAAGCTGGGGTACAAGCCAGAGGCGTGGGGTGGCGAGAGGGTTCACCAGAGACAGAGTGGGGAGCAGAACAGGCAGATCAGAAATACACTGCTGAGGGGAGCAGCGGGCGAGGCAGGAGAGGTCTGCCGTACCATGTGGGATTCTCCCCGGCTGGGGCGTCGAACTCATGTCGCCGCTGCTGACAGCTCCACAGCACAGCGCTCAACCGCTGCGCCACCGGGGAGGCCCTGATTCATGGGTTTTTAAAGATCTTTAGAATACAGTCACTGGGTAAGAGCTGACTAGGTAGTTTCTACAGAAAAGAGAAACTAATATATGGATTACTTCTTGAAATATATCAGGCCATATGGTAGAAGTTTTACTAATGTGATTTTATTAAACTTCACAGCTCCCAGAGATAAGCACTAACTTTCCCTATTCTACAGAAGAGGAAATGAAGACTATATACAACACAGTAAAGATATAAATACAGGGGCCTCCCTGGTGGCACAATGGGTTAAGTCTCAGCACTATGAAGCTATCTGTAGCCACTGCACGAGTTCAGTCCCCAGCCAGGGAACTTCCAGCCAGGGAACTTCCCACAAGGTGCAGCAGAACACTCCTGCCTTGCCCTCTGCCCCCCTCAGCAGTGTACTTCAGTAGATCCGCCTGTTCTGCTCCCCACTTTGTCTCTAATGAATCCTCTCACCACCCCACAACTCTGGCCTACACCCCAGTTCTTGTATGCATAAATAAATAAATCTTTTTTAAGAAGATATAAAAACATGTGTGCTCAGCTCTAAAATCATGCTGTCTGCTACCCACAGGCGACAAAGATTGACAATAAAGTAATTTTCTCTGCCCTCAATGAGATTCCAGTCATACAGGAAAATAAAATGTGCACAAGTAATTGAATAATGGTAAAACAAGATAGGGACTCGTAAAGGTTTGCAAGATTTTAGAGAAGAAACTACTGGATAAAAAGGATCCCTGATTTTCAGGATTGTAGTGTGACTACATCAATAATAACCCTGATCCAATAAAAGCTAAACTTCAGACATATAAAACAAAATTGGGACTTACAAAGATTTCTGTACCTGTAAACCAAATAACCAACGAGCAATCTGTTTATATGTATTTTGCTATAAAGGTTTTTTAAAAGAATATCTACTTTCTCCTGGATAATTTATAGGTGAAAAGGGGAAAAATGGATATTAGGAGTCTGATACACATTTCTGAGAATTCCAGACATGCAACAGAGAGATGTGTTATAATGTCAGACGCACAGCCCCATGAGTATGGAAATACATTGAATTTCAGAACCATACGGGAAATTCAGTCACCAACACATTTGGTAAACAAGTCCCTGCTAAAACAGATCACTCTGGATAAGGGTAGAAAGGGAGGCACACAGGGCAGTCAAGTTCTGCCACCAAATGCATCTTCTAAACTGCCATTTTCAAATGAAATGAGTTACTCCTGCATAATTACCATTTCAATTATATTTGTCACAAACAGAGCAGGTTTCTTTGTGATCATCTTTAATTAGGTAATTTTAGTTTCATTTCTTTAGTAATTGATTTGAATACAACAGAATTAATAATTGCCTCACATCTAAACACACATTTATTTTCAAACAAGGACTTTTAGTCTATCTTACAGCACTCAGAGAGAGATGGCAGATATTGTGTCTTATTGGTTACTTTATTATTATTATTATTAATTAAAAGCAAACTAAAAGCATATCCTTCCTAGAAGACTATTTGATATAACATGTTTTTGGGATTTGCTCTTAGCTATTTGATTTACTTTTTTTCTCATACTTTTTAACCTAATAATAAGATAACTACCATTCTGGTTGACTTAGCAGATACCAATAATGATACTGGAGACTTTACTCACATTATTTCTAATTCCTGACATTCCTCTGTCAAGCATGTATTAATGGTCCTATTTTACAAGCTGAGACTTCACGGGCCACACATTTGGGATACATATATATCACTTTTTTATACTACATAAGAAGAGAAGAGGAAAATTCAATTCTATAATTATTAAATTAGATGTTTATTATTTTCTAGTATCAAAATGCTTAAGTACCACAAAAAAGAGCAGATTCCTCTGAGACTGCTTACATGAATATTAAGTTCAAGTTTTGATAAGCATACTGTTGTTAGATGTGAAAGCATTTCAAATAGTATAAAGCATCTTACAAATGAAATGGACTTAAAAACAGTTTGCTTCCCTAAGCATGATAAATATATACCCTGATCTTGTTTTTTTATTATTAATGCGCTTAGTGAAAACTTTCTTTCAACAACAATACACATGTAAACATCTCATGTCTGATAAATTTTTACTGTAGTACAATCACATGGTTAATTTTAGAAGAAGTTCCAGTGGATCAAAGTCAACTTGGAAATTCTGAATCTCTGCCTGAGTATGATCTCAAGAAAGTCTTTTGAAACACTCTGTGGTTATGTCTTAGATACTTCAGGAGTAAAATGGAAAAACAATGGATCAGAGAACAAAAACTGACCGCAAAACCCCATGTCTCGACTCAATATCAAGTTCCTTCTACACTGCCACCTCCAAGGATAAAGAGAGAAAGGAAAGTTTGCACTGTTTGGGACAGGCCTATGGTCTTCCTAACTCGCCAATACCCTTTTTCCACTACAGCAAGTAAAAAAGACAGTTGAAGGACAAAAACAAACTGATTGCATCAGTGATAATTTAAGAATACCACTAGTTTGATATTTCTCTCCCACAACATACATCACGCAATCACTTGTGCAAAAGATAAAAGCAACAGATCAGCTCAGGGTGGTCATCAGTGACACCACTGCTTTATGACAGTAAACAAACTTTCCTAGATCTTACCCACTTTTGTACTGCTTCAATCTGACCATCTTTCTAGGTTGAAACCCATAGGAATTTCCTATACCAGCTTATCCATCTCTATCCATTTTCCTGGCTTCAAGATATCTGAAGAAGTATCTTCCTTTTACTGAATTTCATTATTAATCATTTATCTTCTAAAAGAGATCATTCTTATCTTATTGCCACATTCATCATTTAAGAAGGCAGTTTCTTTGATGAACCTGTAAATTCATATTTTCTTTATGTTTTCCAAAAGAAGAATAAAAGGGTTAGGTCCTATTTTTTCATTTGCCCTATTTCTCTCTAGTCTATCTACTAAATCTAGTGGATTTTGTAGCTTATATTCACTTCTGGATTCAGCATTTTATTCTTTGTTCTTGAGCTAACCCTCTATGTTGTCTATACATCACACCTCTACTCTTCCCTATCAGATGCCTTAAGTCATTTTCACAAGTCCTACTCCCATTAGCAACACAGTACAGCTGGCTTGCTAACACAAAAAATTAACAACCTTCAATGGAGTTTTAAATTGATGAACATCAAAAGGAGACTAAGGCTCTTTTTTAAAAGTGGAATTGATTATCATACACAAGATGGAGCAGAAAATCTAAGTTTAACTTAACTATATTCAGATTTCTTTTGGCATAATGCTATGTTATTTCAATGTTTCCTTATCATGCCAGAAGTACAGTTATATGTATGTTGTTTACTATATAGCCTCTCATTATGTATCATTCATAAAAAATGCAGAATATAACTTTATTTGGAGATTCTACCGTATTACAGCAATTAACAAAATACCTTATATTCAGACCAAATCTAAAATAATATTCAGTAAGTTTATAGAAAGCATTTGTATATGCGCATACCCCTCGTCTCAGTATTTACTATCTACAATAATAGTCCATTTTCATGAGTGTATAATATCACCGATAATTCAAGGTTATATCTGTGTGATGAGAGCTATTATCAGCTCTCTTGCAGAAAAGATCCATACCTTATTCTTTGCAAGGATGGCTGACTGAATTAGTTTTTCTATTTCAATACACAGTAAAAGATCTTTTGTAAAAGATCTAAATAATTTAGAACTATTTAGAATAAACAACAAATGTAATTTACCATCACATACCCCCAAAGTGAACTGTATTAGCAGTGTGCTACTTCCTTCTTCTCCTTACTTTCCTCTTTCTGTCTCTTTCTCTCTCTCTCTCTCTCTCTCTCTCTCTCTCTCTCTCTCACACACACACACACACACACACACACACACACACACATCACATAGGCTTTTAAAACATAAATGGTACTTTTATGTATATACAGTTGTACAAAATTATTTAGTTAACTATAGCTTCTTTGGTTTACTGGGAGAAAAAAAAATCACTCTTCAAGTTTGTTACCAGCTATTGTATTCAAACTGTGGGACCAATGAATACTACTCAAGTTAATTAAAAAAAAAAATATGCAAACAGCCTCACTGTAAAAATAATTTATTTTAAATTGTGTCTTTTAAGGGGGCAGGGAGTATTTTTTTTGTTTGTGTTTCCAAAAGACTAAGTCCAAAAAATGTCTTTAAGTTATTCATTTGTCATAGTTCAGACAGATAATGATATATAACTCATACTTTGAGGGTTTAAAAACAGTAGACTAGAAATATTTCATATTTCTTTTTCAAGCTCTTAGTTGAGTTCAACCAAAATCTATTAATGCTTTGAAATATTTTTTGCAAATATTCACCCATATATATAATCAAGTTTTAATTTGAAAATACTGTTAGAAACACTGTTTTTAAAGTGTTTTAAATTATAAAGCAGTACCTAAAATGATTAAATTCTACCTACCTATTTTCAATACCTAAAAATTCTTTAGCAACCCAATTTCCAAGCTATCAGTGATATATGGATGATCAAAGCAATCATTTCTAATAGGCATAAACAGACCTATTTCAATCACAAATTAAACATATATCTTAAGTCCTAAAAGATATGTAGAAATGCTACTTTTCAGTTAAAGGTAACATACATACACAGAATATAAAACAATAAATGTCAGATTATCTAGATTAAAAAGGTACTGACATTAAGCCTGATTAAAAGACTTGTAGGGCATGCTTTACATAAGAAATGTATTTCCATATGTAAATATTATATTTTTTAAGATTTATTTATTTATGCATACAAGCTGGGGTACAGGCCAGAGGCATGGGATGGCGAGAGAGTTCACCAGAGACAGAGTGGGGAGCAGCACAGGCAGATCGACAGAAATACACTGCTGAGGGGAGCAGCAGGCAAGGCAGGAGAGGTCTGCCGCGCCATGTGGGAATCTCCCTGGCCAGGTGTCGAGCTCGCGTAGTCGCCGCTGCCAACAGCTCCACAGCGCAGAGCTTAACCGCTACGCCACCAGAGAGGCCCTGTAAATATTATTTATTGGGATGTGTATGTTTTAAACAACAAAAACTAAAGAAGGATCTTTATAAAAATGATTATAATAGAAACTGTTTTATATAGTTTTACAAGAAATGCTATCTCTTAGAAACTCAACCAGAAATTCTTAAATTCAAATGAAACAAAGCAGTGGAGTACCCTAGCACTTCAAAATATGACCAAGTACTCTATATTGCTGTCAGTAAAAAAAAAGGTAGAGCTGATATAATCAGGTATAAGGAAAAAGACAGCTTCCATAATAATAAGAGAGCAATGACAAAAATGTCAAAGGTGTAGACACCCAGAATGTTAATTTATTAGAACGTGACTTTACACTGATTAATTATATGCTCCTCAAAATATCTGGAGTGCATAAGAAAAGTTAATTGAAGCATTTCATGTTGTACATGCTACTAAAAGCAGTTTTAAAGGTGTAATAGAGAACTAGTTTTAAAATTCTAACAATGAGGGATTCAATATATAAACTCTAAATGTACCATCTAAAAATATTAGTAATGAAGATGATGAAGATGATATAAAATATTCACAGAAGCATTTTTATTAACTTGGATTCCACTGAACATGATCACACAGAATCAGAATTTAAGAGCTATTTATAATTTTAGAGATTATCTTTTGGGAGATGATCTGTAGATTACAAAATCCTTAGACATTATTTTTTGGGGGATGATCTGTTGATTACAAAATCCTTTTAAGAGTAAAACAGTTAAAATAAATACATAGCCAAACAGAAAATCACAAGTAAATTAGGATTTCAGAATTGCTTCAACACCTAAGATATCAAATTTCCAAATTTCCTCAAATAGGGCAGAGTGTATTATTTAAATACACACCTGCAATATATCAATCATTAAGTACATTCTTAATTCAGTAAATAATTACTGGGCTCCCACAATGCCCCAGTAAGATATAATACACTGGGGATGAAAAGGCAGATAAAAACATGGTCATTTTCATCAAATATTTACATCTGGACAATCACCAATTAACTTCTTTGCATTCAATGTATAGTCCCAAAATAAAGTTGTATGCTTTGAAAAAAAATCTATTTCTGTGGTCAGACTAACTCAACAATTTCATGAAACCAGTGTAATGTTTGCTCCTTTAACAGATAAACTAAATAGAGGCTCTTCTAATGTCCCGAAGTACTCCGGTGTTTTTCACAGATGACAGTAGCACTTCCCCCTTTATCTAAAAAAGATATTAAGACCTCTTAAACTGCTGACATTACCCACCAACAATTCTATGAATGAAAGTTTGAATTTATGGTAATCACAGTTGGCATTAACAGATTGTTTTCACAGAGTTAAGCTATAAAATCAGCATTTAACAAATCTAAAGCAGAAAGAAATAATTACATTAAAGAAAATTAATGGATCCAGCAAGAATTGGTTATAACCTAATTAAATACATTAATATAACTTAAAGACTGAATCTGGGGAATTTATTCAAGGAAGCTGGGGTGGGGGGAATGGCTCAGAAGTATTTTGGCTAAATTTGGGTCTAGGGAATCTAAATCATGTCCATTTAGAGCAGGGCGAAGGATTTGGACAAAGGACTTCAACCATAATGATCTAAATGGCAACTCTATCTCTATTGTAATGCTGAATATACTAGGCTCCTTTAGTCTGACGAAATTAAACATTTGAATTATATAACTAACTCCCTTTGTTCAGATTCCTTGCTCACCAAATGACCTTCCCTGATTACCCACATAGGTCAATTCACAAGAACAAAATGATCTGGTCAAGCTAACTGAAGTGATACAGATTCTACCTTAGTTGGTTGGCGGGGCAGGAGGGAGGGTGTTGTTTGTTTTGTTTTCAATTCAGGTATAGACATAAATTAACATTGTGATTTTCAATATCAATTTTGTAAATCTGTTTGTGAGTCAACCTTAAATGAGCTTAGGGATTCACTTTAAATGTACCACAAATCAAGTTTCAGAACTTGCAAGGCAGAGAACCAAATCTTGCATTATAAAAAGTTTCTTGGAGACATGTCATTCTGTGAGAACCTATCTCTGAAGCTGGTTGTATTTTTGTTTGTTTCACTGTGCACCTTCAAATTTATAAACTTTTGAAGAACTTGGCAGTAAAAGGTGAGAAGCAATTCATTCAACAAAAATAGGTATAAATCATGGTATGCCCACTTACTACTTCTAAATCCATCAGGATTATCATTATCCTCCCTCTCCAAAAAATTAATCTATTTGGAACCTGAGAATTAACATCCTTCTCTACCAAAAAAAAAAAAAAGAAAACCTTAACATACATTTTGTGCCCCAGCATCAGCACTGCATGAAACAAAGTGTTTAATAAATGTTGGCTGGATCAATCACTGAAAGATAGAAGTATCTATCTAGAGAGTTCTGAATCTCCATGTATAGGAAATTTCAAATAAGTATTTCCATCATTAACATTAATTTGGAATTCCAGGTGTCTTGAATAATCAGCTTATATTTTTAAGATGAGATATTTTGATAATATGTTAAGATGTTTTCTATGTCACATTCTGCCCTCTAATTAATTTTTTACCCAAAGGAACACAATATTACAAACTTCAATAAAATAATTTTCAAAAAGAAACATATTACCTAAGTATATCTAGCCCAAAGTTTTCAAAAAACTTTGGGTAAGAGTATTAAATTCTTTGCTTATTAATGTGGCAGAACTGATCAGTATTTAACCAATCATTCCTCATAAATTTTAAATCTACATTTAATTATAAATAAATAGGTTACAGAATAAAGATAATTATAGTAAAGGCACTGAAGCATATGGCAAACACGGCCTTATGATTTTTTTTAAATATACAATAAAAGCTATAATACTAAATGTATCAAAAAATTAAAGAGAAGGGCTGGCATATTGTGTTTTAAAATCAGTGAGTCAATCACATCAACTAATCCTACTTGTAAGACTAGCATAAAAGGACTCCATTAAACAAAGAGAGTTCATTAAAAAGCGTGCTCATACATTTCAATAAAGAATTTTGATTTAATGGGGCAATTGGAGAAATAAGGTCATTGATCAAATGGTAAAAAATTACTTAGAGAAGAATTTTTAAGAAACACTAAACTATTGTTAAAGCAATACAAGAGCAAAGTAACCAAACCTAAGCTACATATTAGATTTCACTACTTAGGAAAATTCACACTTCAATCTAATCTATCCACCTGCCTGGTTGCTTAGCCGCTCCCAAATTCTGCAGGTGCTTCCAACTTTATATATCCAGAATTAAACCAAACTAAATCTTTTCCTGAACACCTGCTTCAGTATTTCCTATCTTCCCTGATGGAACTTACTGCCATCTATCCAACAATCTAGGAATCATCATCAAGAAATTCCTCCTCTCCTAACCTTACTATCCAAGCCTTTATACTTTAAGCTATTGAATGTTTCCCTAATTCTTTTCTTCCTTTTTATTCTCACTACCACTAGTTCTTACAACTTCTCAATCAATCATGCTACAACATGTAACAAAGACCCTCCCTCTGGACTGGTCCCCAACCACTATCTTTTTCCCCATACTGAAGTCAGTGTTATCCACATCAATGAAAATACTGAAGTAATCTGCTCTGTTAAAACCCTTGGTTCCTTTGAAATGAAATACAAGTTTCCTTTTATACAAAATATCCTAGATCTTGTCCTGATTAATTCTCCAGAGTCATCTTTGGCCTCAAATTCCTAGACTTCAACTTTATACTCTAGAAATGCCAATCTGTTTTATTACCCAGAACATATCATGTCATTTCTCAGCTCCCACTGTGGGTATGTTTACTAAAAAAGCCTCCATTTCTCTCCTAAATCCTAGACATTTAATAAGTCTCAGCTCAAGCAGTCTCTCTAGAATGTCTTCCAAAACTCATAGCACCCTTCACACTCCATAATAATGAAAACATTGAGTTTAGCATAGTATAATGTCCTATTTAGATGTCTTTCAAACTAGAGTGTGGGCTTCTGGAGGACAAGGACAGTGTACTATTTACCTCTGAATTCAAGTTACACCTAGCACATAAAATGTAGTCTAGAAATATTTGTTAAATCAACCAGCTCGAATGATACAGCAACATTCCAAATGCCTATGAGTGATAAGTATATTTTATACTTATTTCAAATTTAAAACACCTCCACTGTTACCCCCAAAATAAGCAATTAGCAATAATCAGGTATGATTAGGTATCATCAAATGAGAACTTGTGGTACTATGAGAAGAATCAAATAAGGTGATATTTTAGTAAAGTATGTTCTTTCTAGGAAAGAATTGATTCTAGATATAGATAGGTTATTCAAGTTAAGAGGACCTTTTCTAATTTCATTTTTAATGACTTTTATCTTTGGAGAACCAGCAATCAGCAATGATTTTCCTTACATACAACCCAAAACATAAGATTATATTTGGGAACATTGAAACCCAATAAAAGTAACATTTAATGCATAGACAACACAAACATAAACTACTTCTTTCTTTTTTTTTTTAAAGATTTATTTTTTATTTATACATACAAGCTGGGGTACAGGCCAGAGGCGTGGGGCAGCGAGAGGGTTCACCAGAGACAGAGTGGGGAGCAGAACAGGCAGATCAGAAATACACTGCTGAGGGGAGCAGTGGGCAAGGCAGGAGAGGTCTGCCGCGCCATGTGGGATTCTCCCTGGCCGGGCGTCGAACTCGTGTTGCCGCTGCCGACAGCTCCACAGCGCAGCGCTTAACCGCTGCGCCACCGGGGAGGCCCAAACTACTTCTTTCTTAACCAAAATTTTCATATATGTTTTAAATGATAGAGAGTTTTTTCCTTAAAATTTTACCCTAAATTGTCAGAAATCCCTGTCTCTGATACAATGGACCTATGTAGTAAGAGTAAAATAGCAACAGTCATAAATTTCAAACAGATCTGGATTTGAACACAAGTTCTCTTTCTTATGAGTCATGGATTGAAGAAAAAGTAACTTGATTGCTCTGAGTGATAAATACAAACTGTATTTATTAGATATTAGCATGTGCCAGGAACTGTGTTGAACATTTTGCATATTGCCTCATTTAAACTTCACAACAGTACGCTGAGGTAAGTACTACTTACCCCATTCTACAGATAAGGAAATTGGACCTCAGCGTCATGAAGTGACATGCCTTAGGTCATATAGCAAGTTAGTGGCAAAACAGGAATTCTAACATAAATCTGTGTATCTCTAATGCCTATATTTTTAACCATTTACAATCTATTGTTTGTAAGCCTCAGTTTTCGGTATTATAAAATGGAGCAACTAATTGCATCACTGAGTTGTGGAGACAAAGTGAAATAATATGGATGCATCTAGCATCGTCCTGAGCATCCTACAGATACTCAGTAAATGATGCCCCTTCCTTATGCTCCTGTGGTGGTTACCGTATTTGTAAAAAAGGCAAACAGTTCCTAACTATCCCTTACCTATTTCAGAGCAGAGGCAGTCTGACTCTTGGTTAATTCATGAAAGAAAAATACTACTAGATCAATACACATGTTTGATATAAACAGATATAATGAGAAAAAGCAAAGAGAAACCACAGAGTCTACCTCATTTTAGGACTGTGACACTGCTATTTACCGTTTAGAACATAACAAGATAAAAATACATCAATATTCAAAATTAAGAGAGAAGAGCAGGGGACCCAGAGATCTCAACTCCTTCCAGCTTGAAGGAAAACTAACCAATCATGCTACTCTTTTTTTTTTTTTTTAATATGCTTCAGTGGGGAAGACAGATTTGGACAAAGATAGCTGAAATAATGATAACACTTTTTAGTAAGCTGCTTTATTTCTCAAAGATAGACCTTTATCCTTACTATGAAGTAGCCTAAAAAGATGGGGGGTTGGAATGCAGTGCAAAGAAAAAAAAAGACAACATTTTTGCTGTGAATTCCCTGCATATACACACTCTTTTAGTTTATTTTTTATTTCCTTTTGGTAGATAGCCGTAACACTTAACTTTGACACCTATAAGGAACTCAAATCAAACTTTAATAAAAAGATTTCCTAACAAGTAAAAACTACATGTCAGGTATGCTGGGTATATACACCAACCTAAGGATTTCAATTCAAAACAGAGGGAGTTTTTACATCAAGTCTATCTGGTGTTATATTAAGGTGTGTCCCATGGAAATCCAACCAAGGGTGACTGCCAAACCAGCTACAGAAGACAACTCAGAAAGCTGGTGAGTCCCATAACATAAGCTATATTTTGAAAAGTGCATTAGAGCATCTGCTTACCAAGATTACCTGATATCACTCCGCCCTCTTAATAACCCTCTTCTACTTCTGTACTAATGTTTTTTCACTAAAACATTGGTCAGAATTAGCCAAGGCAGGCACCCTGAAATAATGACATTATTTTAAAAAGAGATCAGTTAAATGATCTAACTAACCCACAAGGTAATATTAGTTTTATGCCCCAATCTTGAAAACTTCCTCCTGTTAAGGGATTAAAGAGGCCAACTTATTTCATCAAGCCTCCATATCCACAGATGAAAAATGGAAATTTATACACCAGCTTCACCAGGTTCTAAAAAGGGAAACTAGCTAAGAAAAAAAAAAATGAATGTGAAGCACCCTGAAAAGAATAAACTAGATTCCCTGACCTGATTATTGGACAGAGTCTTGTAAAACTAGAATTACTACTCCTTCTAATTCCATACATGCCATCTGGCTATCAACCTCACTGATAAATTGTATTGACCAAGAAGTTGATCCGCATAAAGGTTTTTAAAGTAATAGAAACAAAATTTATGCTATTTAACTATTTCCAAAGAAAACTTATTAGCATTTTAAAAGTAGATATGAAACAATAAAATTAACTACAATTTTTTTCAACCTTAAAATTTTAAACCTCAAAATAACCTGCAGCAGGTATGGAACAGTTTGAAAATGATACTGAAGCAACTACTCAAGAATTGGAAATGAGCTAACCCAGAAACAGAAGGAATAGCAAAGTCTCATCTGATGGGCCGAAATACAATATGGATTATTTTTATATTGTTCTGTCTGAGTTGTCTGTCTCAGATTCTTAACTTCCAGATTCTATTTTTAAAATCACTTAACACTGTGTATTTCCAGTAGCCATCAAGGAATATACTGTCATCTCTGACACCGAAGATTGTCAGCAAACTCAATATGTACACTAATGATCTCAGGCAACAATATCCATCTCCTTATCAAAGAGAGCCTGAGTCTATAAGAAAAAGTCTAAAATTCACTAACAAAACTCATTCTAAAACATAGGAAGTAGTCATTATAACATGTGAAGATCACTTACACTGCTTACTATGTCTTTTTAAGATTATCTTACATGCTGAATTTTAAAGCCAAAAGCTGTCAGGCATTATAACATTTTTAGTTCTCTCCCAAATCATCAATGCTCTCTTCTAGCACTGTCAAATATGATAGCTGCTGTCATTATTTTTTATACAATAGCTGGCAGCAAATTGTACAGATACCCTTCATCTTAGAATAGTTATCAAGTTACCTAGACAAATGACTAGGATCTCTTAGTAAAACTGACCACTTTCCTAAAGCCAAAAGAAATGGGCTGCTGCAAGTATTGATACTTTACTGCCAGACTGTGAGTTACTTTATAAAGTCAAAGGTTTTCATTTTTTTCCTAAACTTTTTAAAAATATGTTTACCCTTTCACAGGAGAGCACGCCTGTCCTCTCTTTGCTGCAACTGGAGCCTATCTCATTCTATCATCAGGTTTTCACATTTACTTTCGGATTTCCTACTTTCAATCAAAACCACAATTCTGTTTTTAGAAGCAATAGTCCTTCGGGAAGTACACTTGAAGATACAAAATAATGCAGAAAATAAATGTTATTCTCATTTGATAAAGTACAAAATGCACGCAAAGTGACTTAGAAAAACCAGTGATCTAGGACACAATGATCTGACTGGATATAAGCACATGGACATAAACACACACGCATTATTCCAAGTCACAGAATAATCTGAGTGACCAATTCTAGGTTTTGCAATCTAATGAAAAGACCAGAGTCCTTCTCTACCACTATTTGCTTTGGCAATCTGAAATGCTGATATTCTCTTAGATCTAAGAGAGGAAAAATGGGTATCTTCTCCATCTAACACCTAAGTGGGTAACCTAGATACTGTAAATAGAGGCTACATAAAGGATGCAACAGACAGCTCTTAAGTCAGAGCCAAAATATTTAACCTGCAACTCTTTGGAAAAGAAGATGAAAACACACACAGCTTAGCCAAAAACTGTACTAACATGGAATTGCCACCAGCTAGTAAATAAAAAAAAAAATTCTACCAAACATAATTTTACTATTATTGGATGTGAGAAGCTCAAATGTCAAACCACAATTCTTATTTGTTTAAATTGATTATGCCTATACTCCTCACTGTTTATTTAAAATAAAGAGGTGAATAGCCTTTCTGAAGTGAGTACTTGCAAAACCAGAATCAAACTCACAAATAAAGGAGCTAATTAACCAGTTAACAAACATTTTCCTGCTATTTAGTAGAGGCTAGGGAATGGCAGTTAAAAATCCAGGATTAACCATTATTATTTACCCCATGTTTCTACAACCAATAGCTAAATATTTACCAGAAAATGCATATCAGTTTATCTTTACTCCTTAGGAGATCATAGAAAAGTCATCTGAGAAATAAAAATCTATTCTACCAAGGACTACAAACATTAAATGTTGAAACATAAAAAGCATACTGGCTACATTGCCACTGTAGTATAACTTTTATCAAATCAATAGCCAACTAGCAAAAAAATAAATACCACAAGATCTATTCTAAGAGATTAGTACTATAATTTAATATACAAACATTCACTATTAATTCTTCTTTCTACATAAAGAAACGTCAAGGACCACTTCTAGAATGAAATCTACCTAGGAAATACTTCCATTAATAAAGAAAAAACTTTTAAAAAATAAATTCACACATAGTTCAATAAAAATTTCAAATCAATAGCTAAAATCACTTAATGAATTGAAAAATGTATTTAAAAGTACTCTATATACCTTTGCTCATAATTCATGTTTTTTCTACTTACAAAATTAGTAGCTTTCTAATAATCTTTATAAGAACTATAAAAGGAAAGTGTAAAGGAGAATTTGTTCTCTCCAGATAATCAGCATTACCTAAAGAATATGTTTATAATACAGTATAAGTTTTAGGGTTTTTGTTGTTGTTATTTAAATATTGTGAAAAAAAGTAAAAGGTCTTTCCTTCACATATCACCCAAATAGAAAACTTTTAAATTAAAACATATTTACACATACTTAGATGTCCTTTCTATATAAGAATATAACATATACAAAAATGATAATGGAAACACAAATTTCAAATTACGTTTGAACAGGAGCAAGTTTAGACATTAAGTCTAAAACTGATAAGACATGATAAAGAGAAAACGAAATATAGTCAAAGTATTTTGTCTTCTATCACTGACTACATGTAAATTGCTCTTTTATTAAGAAAAAACAGTGTTTTCTACATTAATGAGTTGTCCTTTATCAAACATAGTATCTAAAACTGTCGGTTCCTACAAGTTCGAAACCTTCCAAATTTTCTCAGTTTTTTTCTGGATAGTAAGAAATTGTTTCTTACTATTCTTACTAAGGCTTTCACTTTGTTAGAGAAATGGATGTCAATGAGCTCCATACATTATTTAAATTATATTTCACTTCCAACACTTTGTAGGAAAAACTTTCACATGTCAAAAAATTAAAGCGCAAGTCACACTGCAATACCACCACTGATGAACTCAATTTGTACCAAAGTAATATAAAATTATTATTTTTTTTAATATGAAGAGTCCTTTGGAAGTGACATGTTTCCATATTTTCATCCAACAACAACAACACATCTAGTCATAAACCTGGCAAGTCAAAACAATAACCAGCAAAGCCTAACATTTCTTACCTGATACAGGTAAGCACCAGCTCCCAAATGCCACCTTGGGATAGTTCAGACTAGTAAGCAGGCTCATGTTTTATGGTACTAGAATGAGCAGGAATAAATCTGTGTTGTTCTTTCTTTAGCAAAATCTATAGCAGCAGCTACACCACAATGTGAGAGGACCCTAAAGACCTAACAAATTCAAGTCTGTCACTAGAGAAATAGAAAAAAAAAAATCATAAAATGAAGACTTACTGCTTGTCATGTGACTTGGTGAGGCATGCTGTCCATTGGGTGTGCTTGAGGTGAGGTCAATTGCCATGTTGGAGTGCTCCCGTTCAGGTGAAAGCTCATTGTCACCTGCTTTCACAAAATAAAATCTTTTGGTCTCTGTTCACTGTCACATAAAATCTAATTACCAACTTTCCTTCATACATGCAGTGGAATGCATTGCGTTGAAATTTTAATGTAATACATTTTTCCCTTAAAAGAAACGATATGGAAATATAATTTAGAAATATAGAGTAAATGAATGAAATGATGAAAAGTCACAACCAGTCCACAATAAAAAGAATTTCAGACTTTCTTTACAATAATCATAACTGTAAAATAAGGGAAGCTGGAGTAACTGATTTCTAAACTATCTTTTAGTTGAAAAAAATGTTTCCTTTTACCATCAAATTTAACTATTAAGCATATCATATTTATAAGCAGCATTTTCCAAAATGCTTATTATCAAGAGTTGGATGTTTGAACAGAGTTGCCTAAAAAATTATCTAACTTAAGCAAACTAATTCTCTATCATGCTGTGTTTGAAAATTAGGTTACAGAGCAGCAAATATTTAGTGCACACCATATCAGTAGGCATATATCTAAACAAAGTAAATTTTTAAAATCTAGTAAGAAAGTGTTGATCTGCCAAGCTATTACTAATTAAATATTACCCTTAATATAGTAAGTATATTTCTGTATTTCCTTCTTCACTTCTGTGCTGTTACTTTCTTAAACTCATTTAAATGTGAAACTGTGAACAGATAAGAACGTATCTGATTCTTGAAAAACTTCTAATTCAGGCAGTATAATACAGGTAATATAAAAACAATTTGATTAACAATAACAAATTAATCAGTAAGAATACTTACACGTTATATAGTCATCAATAGCCTCTGTTTCCATAGTCAAAGTGCAGTGCTGCAAAGTAAAAGATTATACCCTTAACACAATTCCTTTCAGTATTTGCCATTAAATGCTTATTTGAAGCTCCAAGCAGTTAGCCCATGTTGCTGCTGCTGCAACCTGTGCCCAAGAAACATACTACAGTGTACTGTATGTGCTTATTTGCAAGTCACTGAACTCTTTCTGCAAATGATCTGATTCCTACTGGAGATAGGATAGGAAAGATACGTGTGCTGTAAGATGGGCTGTAGAAAGAAAGGAACGGCACTTTTAATCAGAATTTACTTGCTTTCAAGCAAAATAAAAGACAGAGGTGGGATATGCCTCCAGTGTGTCAGCTTTAACGGGGATTTAAGTATTTTACCATTCACTTCTTCCCACAATCACACTGCAGTCTGAGGACTTCCCTAGTGTACAGATAGCTCTATTCACAATTGTTGCAAGTTGGTTCATCATGTTCTAATAGGGAAGGGGGGAGGACAAACAAACATAAGAAAACAAAACAAAACAAAAAACTTAGTGCCCAAGTGTGTCTCAAAGTTTTCTGCAGCAGTTACCCAACTCCCTGACTTGTATTGACATTTTAGCCTATCCCAAGTTCTGGTAAGCACCTGTTCAATGGAACCTTAATTTGCTGCCAGACCATGGTTAGATATAAATGCCAAGTCTACTAATACATTTTGATTTTGAAAATTTCATAAACTTTTTTTGTTGTTGTGGGGAAGGGAATTACTTTTTTTTAAGTTTGGGAAATTATTTTCATGCACCAATGACGCAAAACAAGAACTTAATTCTCAGAAACAAAAGTAAATTGTAGGAGATGACACCCCCTAGCTTTGATTTCACAAAATGAAAAGATCGATAAGCTAACTGTATTCTTTGAAGGAAAAAGTTTAGAGAATTGACATGTCCTGAGGAGATTTTTACTTATTTTTTTTCCTTTGGCCCTAGTCCTTTTTGCCTTTAGTTTCAAAACTCTCACTGCACCAGCAGCTAAATTATTCACAATGAGCCATTTCTGTATTGATCGCCAAGTATATTTAGCCCTGGCTCCTGGAATTTCTCCATTACTTACTGGAAAACAGGCAGCTTCACTTCTTGTCTCCAAAACCACTTCCCTTCTCCCTCCCCTCCCCTTCTTCACCACCACCCTCCTTAACCCCCCCCCCAAAAAAAAAAACTTTTCTTTATGGAATAATCAGATCAAATTCCCAACTCAGTCACTACACAGCACTTAAATTTCAACCTGCTGTACTGTTATCAAATTATTTCAAATTATGATTATATAAGGTTCTAAAGAAAGGCATCTGTAAAGTTTAAAAGGGGAACAGTTTCTTCGGATATTTGCAATTGAGTTTATCTCTTTAAAAATGTACACATTTAACACACACATATTAAAAAGAAAGAAACGTCACAGAGAAGCGAAAGAAGTCTGCCCCATCAATGAAATGGTTATTAACCCTCAGACAAGGAAAGAAAAAGAAAAGGAGAAAGAGAAACGAAATGTACATACAAAAGAAATTGTCCTTTGATTAAAAAAGATTCATCACCATTTCCAGCTCTGTCGGGAGATCTCAGCTTCTTCTAACCCCTCAAAGAGGAGGTGACAATGTCGGGCTGAAGATAAACGAAGAGAGAAAGAAAGAAGTTTTTTGTGTTTCCCCCTTCTCTCTTTCCCTCCCTTGTCCCCTCAAGCCAAGCCCCCTGCAGAGTTCAAGGCGAGGAGGAAGGAAAAGCACTTTACAGGTGGGTCATTCCGAGCCCAAATCCAGCAAACAGATCGGCTGATAAACAAAACCAAGAAATGAGAGAGAAGGAACACCC
>PVIJ01001570.1:0-93997 GCA_004024925.1 Scalopus aquaticus
CCACCCCTCCCCACCCCCGCACCCTCCAGCAAACCAAGACGCTGATACGCCCAGCCCTTAGATCGTTCCTGAACCCTCCGGCTCTATCTCACTTGGCAAAGTGCAAGTTCACCCCCAATGTCAAGTTCATAAGCTCTTAGCAAACAATGCCAGAGGGACTGGCAACCCGGTGGGGCCCCTAGGTGCTGCCCAAGGAGCACTTACTGCGATCAGAGGCGGGTCTAACCTTGTCCTTCACACACCTTCAGTCAAGAAAACCCGCGTGTGTGAGCCCCCTGGAGATGTGGCTGTGTCTGCAAGCCCCGTTGTGACTCCTGAACACCACTCCCCACTAACCACAGGGCACTTCAGGGAGATGACTTGTTCTAGGACTGAAGCAAGGAAAGCACAGACGAGTTTGGGACATTTTTGTGCCAAGAAAGTTAAGGGCAGCACAAAGAATGGTGGGGACATTGGAATAACATGGGAGGAGGCCTCACTGGGCCAAATCTGGGCAATTTGAGCATCAAAAGAAATAATAAGGGACTTCCAGCCCCAGCCCAGATGGAGTAGCCACATTCCCCCCAAGCCCTCCCTGTTACAAGGAAACCCACCCACCCTCTACAAAACAAACACAGCACAGGAAGGCTCTGAAAGGTGGACAGAAGGGGGATGGCCTAGGGGCCTCAGGACTTAAGAAGCAGCATGGTGGTGAGTTTCCTGGTTTCCTTATTGCTGCCCATAAACTGGGCAAGAGGCTGCAGAAGCCTCCAATCCAGAACTGCCAACAGTTAGAGAAAGAGAGACAGAGAGACAGAGACACAGAGAGGGAGAGACAGAGGCAGAGGCAGAAAAGGGAGGGAGGGAAGGTGGGAGGAGAGGAGGGAGGGAGGAAAGCAAACCTCCAAGAACAGCCAGTTTCTTCTAGCCAAAGGTTGAGGGAAATGGTGGCTTAACAATAGAAAGTCCTATATAATACTAGCCCCACACTAGCCAAATACCAGTGGAACATCCACCCCAGGCCTTTTATCAGGGGAGTAGGGAGCTGAAAGTTCACCCAATCCCATGGCAGGAGGAAGTGAACAGAACCTCCACCCCATTCAGCATCAACAGACTAAACAAGGCAGTAAGAGATGGGTCTGATGGAGGCTTAGAGAAGAAAATTTAGCATGGAAGCTTCCCAAAGCCAGAAACTAGAGGTGGGGGAGAAATGATGAACATAGTTGTTCAACTGGCTATGGAAAAATTCTTAGGTGCAGGAAATCATAGGTTTGGGGGGGGATATGCAGATTGAGGGTCATTACAAAGAATCGCCAGTCCTTCAACAAATGAACCCAACTCTAGAAGTGTTTGGTAACAATAGGTAACAATCCACAAAGGAATGAACCCTTCAAAAGAACACTATATAAGAACAACTCCTGTCCTGGCAAAATGCAGTTCTTACCCCAAAACTGGCTCTTTCAACAAACCCGCCCCTTTCAAAAGCAGCTCCCTACCCACCCATGTCTACGTAGGTGCCGCTTTTCTTTTTCCTTTCTCTTTTTCTTAATGTTAGTGGGCAGAATGAGGGGTACCCCAGGACCCGCAAACCTGCCTACTCTAAATGGGTTCTGCCATCCACTGCATAAAGACAATCATACTCTTAGTGCATAAGACCTTCAATAGAAAATAACTTTAATACAATTAATGTGCAACAGAGAGATGAGAAAGAATATAGTTAAAATGATTTCTCCAAGAAACACCCAAAGTTACCCACCTCCTCATGGGTAAATGCCCAGCCAAACAGGGTTGGCCCACAACAGGGCCACTGAGGCCTGAAAGCTTGGCACAAGTCTAAGGCACCTTCTGGCGGGGACCCATAGGAGAGGGGGCAGAAGGGGCCAGGCAAGTCTGGGAGGAAAAAGCAAAATCAAAACCCAAGTCAAGATACAGGCTGCCATTGTCAGCCTCCCCATGGGTCTCTCACCCACATCTCTGCCTCTTTCAGTGTCTCCTTCCATGTCCCCCAAGTTCCTGGTGCAAGTCCAAGGGCAAAAAGCAAGCACGGTTTCTTCACATGCCTCTGTCCCACGTGCCTCCTCCAAGTCTTCCTTTTCTTCTTTTGTCTTTTTCACTTCTCTTGAACACTCAGCTCCACCCTTCTTGGAGGGGGCAGGGAACCTGGAACCTCCCCTTTCTATGAGGGCCATACTGTTACACAAATAAACCTGTCCTTTTAAAATGCAACTTAAAAAATAAAATGAGATTTTGCCTGCTTTTGTCTATGCAATTGTCTTTTCCTTAGTGAACTGGCCGTGTGCTGCTGAAAGGGGAGCTCTGCTGAAACATTTCTCAGAGGTCACCCAACGAGCCTGCTCACTGAACCCAATACCTCATCTGAACCCCAATCATCTCATCACAACCTCATCAGGTCTTATCAGGATTTCACATTCCCCTCACCTCTGGTATCAGCCGGGCCCAGCTGGCCGATGAGCTTACACCCCCACACGAGGTAAGGCAATGGAGCCAGTCTGTGCCCTGATTTTTCTGGGAAGGAATCAGCGGACAGAAGGGGGAGATGAGTTTCCACCCACCCACCACCATCCGGGTACTGTGATGAAGTGCTTTACCTCTGCTGAGCAGAATTCTGAAGCGCCCAGCAGGAAACTGAATATACACCCACCGACCCCTCCTCAAGCCTCATCTCAACAGGGCGACTACTGGCTTAAAAAGAAAAGCCAGAAGGAGAAAGATAAATACCAGATGGTTTCACTTATATGTGTACGATAGAGAAACCAAACTAAGGGTCAGAGAAAGACAAACTTTAAAACCAGCCTTTGAAAGCCAACCATATCTGAGGTATCCAGAGCGGGAGTGGGGAGAACAGGGTGGGGAGGGAGCACAACGAAGATAGTGGAGGATTCTGGGTACTTGGTGGTGGCTGCACTACTGTGATTGCACCTGAAGGGGGAGATCCTATACTTCCAAACTACTAGCAATGATGTAACCCGATGGTACAACAATAAAGATTTCTATTAAAAATAAATAAACTAAAAAAGGTTAAATCTCACAATAGCTCCCCCAAAGAAGATTAAGTATCATGATATAATATCCAAAATGCTCTGGTATGATAAAAAAAGCCCAGTCCACTTACCAAAAAAAAAACAAGAAAATCCACAATTTATGTGAGAAAGACAATCAGCAGAGAAACCAGTGCTGAGATAAATCACATGTTGGAATTATCTGCAAAGATTTTAGGGCAGCTGCCATAAAATTGCCTCAATAAGTAATCAGCTTTTCACCACCAAGTATGATGTCAGCTTTAGTTTTCTTGTAGATGCTCTTCATCAGCTGGAGGTATTCCTAACTTGCTGAGAGTTTTACTTATGGATTTGTGAAATGCTTTTTCTTTGTCAATTGATGTGGTCATATTGAGTTTCTTCTTTATTCCGTTGATATGAAGGAATAAATTGATTTTTCAATGTTGAACTAGTTTTGGATACTCAGAAAAAGTATTTCATAAAGTTTTTTTTTAAAGATTTATTTATTTATACATACAAGCTGGGGTACAGGCCAGAGGCGTGGGGCGGCGAGAGGGTTCACCAGAGACAGAGTGGGGAGCAGAACAGGCAGATCAGAAGTACGCTACTGAGGGGAGCAGCGGGCGAGGCAGACAGGCAGGAGAGGTCTGCCGCACCATGTGGGATTCTCCCAGGCTGGGCGTGGAACTCGCATGGCGGGCCACCGACAGCTCCACAGCTCCACAGCTCCACAGCGCAGTGCTCAACCGCTGCGCCACCAGGGAGGCCCATGATACGTATTTCTTTTCAAACATGGGAGGAGGGGGTGGAGAGAAAGAGTAG
Source organism: Scalopus aquaticus (assembly GCA_004024925.1). Taxonomy (NCBI): domain Eukaryota; kingdom Metazoa; phylum Chordata; class Mammalia; order Eulipotyphla; family Talpidae; genus Scalopus; species Scalopus aquaticus. Next base: position 3,822 of record PVIJ01001570.1, read on the forward strand.
CGGACATGGTGATAAAGAAGCCACAGAGAGACCCTGTGGATTGAAACGATGTCGATTCCCTGGTGATATTATACTGTAGGTCTTTTTTCTTTCAAGGTAACGGCTTCCAACACTGAATGAGTTTTAGGGGTTCAAAGTTCACACCTCTGCAAATGTAAGTTATCACACCACAGCCACCACCAAAAGGCTAGTAGTCATTATGCTATTTGTTCAATTGGAGATTTTCCAATACAGTGAAACTTTATGAAAAAGGGATTATTTTCTTTATCACATGTAAAAAAATGAACATAAAAATGACTTACTACTACTATATTCAGTGTACATGGGGGTAGATGGAGCTGAAATGTCTGACATTAGTTGACTGTTCACAGTGATTTAAACTTGTCCAGCAATATTTTTGGTTGTTGCCTATCTTAATTCCTTTTTTCCAACTTTATTGAGTTATAATTGACACATTAACACTTCGTAAGTTTAACATGCTGATTTGACACATTTATACACCACAAATGATTATCACCAGAGCATTAGCTACCACCTCCATTCCTTCACACGGTGAGAACATTCAAATGTATGATACAATATTATTAATTACAGTCACCATGCTGTACATTAGATCCCAGAACTTATTAATCTTTCACTGGAATTTTTTGTTTGTTTGTTTATATTGTGTATTTTTTTAAAAGATTTATTTATTTATACATACAGCTGGGGTACAGGCCAGAGGCGCGGAGTGGCGAGAGGCTTCACCAGAGACAGATTGGGGAGCAGAATAGGCAGATCAGAAATACACTGCTGAGGAGCGCAGTGGGCGAGGCAGGAGAAGTCTGCCGCACCATGTGGGATTCTCCCCAGCCGGGCGTTGAACTCGCGGCGCGGTGTCCGACAGCTCCACAGCGCAGCGCTTAACCGCTGCGCCACCAGGGAGGCCCTATATTGTGTATTTTTTTAATTGAGGTAATACTGGTTTATAACACTATAGTGGTTCAGTTACAGGTTCATGCCTTTTCAGATGTAGGTCGCCACACCACACCGTCCACCAAGGCACCCAGAGTCCTCCACCATATTCCATGGGACCCCCTCTAACCTTTGCTCCCACCCTCTAGTGGCCTCAATTCTAGTCAGATTTATAGGGTCTGTTTTGGCTTAGTTCTGTCTGTTCCTTTCTTTTCTCTATACTCCACATGAGTGAAATCATCTGGTATTTGTCTCTCCTTCTGACTTACTTTGCTTAGCGTAATTCCCCTCCAGGTCCGTCTGTTGTTGCAAATGGCAAGAATCCATTTTTCTATATAACCTGAGAGGTATTCCTTTGTGTATATACCACATCTTCCTAATCCATTTACCTGTCCTTGGGCACTTAGGTTGTTTCCATAACTTGGCTATTGTAAATAGTGCTGCAATAAACATAGGAGTGCATGTATACCTTTAAAGGGGTGCTTTTGCATTCTCTGGGCAGAAACCTAGGAGTAGAATTGCTGGATCATATGGTATGTTTATTTTTTAATATTTTGAGAAATCTCTATGCTATTTTCCATAGGGACTGAACCAGTTTACGTTCCCACCAACAGCCTAGGAGGGTTCTTTTTTCTCCATATTCTCACCAACACTTGTTTCTGTTCTTTTTGCTATGGACCGTTCTCATAGATTTTCACTGGAAGTTTGAACTCCTTCACCAGTATCTCCCCACTACCCTTAATCCCCAACCCCTGGTAACCACCAATCTACTGTTTATTGGGTTTGTCTTTTTCAGATTCTACATTTAAGTGAGTACTCATACTGTTGTCTTTCTTTAAGTTATTTCACTTAACATAGCCCTCAAAGTCCATCCAAGTTGTCACAAATGGCAGGAATTCCTTTTTCATGGCTGAATACACACATGTGTGATATGAAGATGTGATACATACACAGTGTGTGTGTATGTATACATGTATGTATTTTTTATGCATAAAAGAACCGGGGTGTAGGCCAGAGGTGTGTGGGGGTAGTGGTGAGAGGATTCACCAGAGACAGAGTGGGGAGCAGAATAGGCAGATTGACTGAAATACACTGCTGAGGGGAGCACGGGTGAGACAGGAGAGCTCTGCTGCGTCATGTGGGTCAGCTCCCTGGTGGGGGGATCGGACTCATGCTGCAGTGGCTGGTGATAGCTTGATAGCGCTGAGACTCCAGGGAGGCCGTATATATCACATATTTATCCATTCATCCATTGGCTGACACCTGGGTTATTTCCAGATCTTGGCTATTGTGAATAATGCTGCGATGAACATGGAGTTCAGGTATCTCTAGAAGATCCTGATTTCAATTCCTTTGGATATATACCCCAATATGAGGTTGTTGGATGATATGGTAGCTCTATTTTTATTGATATTTTAAATTTTGAGGCCTCTCCATACTGTTTTCCATAATGGTTGTACCAATTTGCATTCCCACCAACAGTTTGCAAGAATTGCCTTTCTCCACACCTTGCCAACACTTATTAACACTGTCTTTTTGATGATAGCCATTCTAACAAGTGTGAGGTGATATCTCATTGTGGTTTTGATCTGCATTTCCCTGATGATTAGTGATTTTGAATATATTGGCCATTTGTATGTCTTCTTTGGAAAACTGTCTATTTAGTTCCTTTGCACATTTTTCAGTGGAGTTCTTAATATTCCCCCCACCCCCCGCCGTGGGCCTCCCTGGTGGTGCAAGGGGTTAAGTCTCAGCACTATGAAGCTATCAGTAGCCACTGCAGCAGGAGTTCTATCCCCAGCCAGGGAGCTTCCCATATGGCGCAGCAGACCTCTCCTGCCTCGCCCGCTGCTCCCTTCAGCAGTGTATTTCAGCCAATCTGCCTTTTCTGCTCCCCACTGTGTCTCTGGTGAATCCTCTCACTCTGACCTGCACCCCAATTCTTGTATGCATAAATAAATCTTTTTAAAACTCCCCCCACTATTGAGTTGCATATGCTTCTTATATGTCTTGAATATTAATTCTTTATCAGATATAAGATTGTCAAATATTTTCTCCCATTCCATAGGTTGCCTTTTTATTTTCTGATTGTTTCTTTTGCTGTATAGAAGGTTTTTAGTTTGATATAGTCCCCTTTACTTATTTTTGCTTTTCTTTCTTCTGTTCTTACTCATATCCAGGAAATCACTGTGAGACCAATGTCAAGGAGTTTTTTCTTCTAAAAGTTTTACAGTTTCAGGTCTTAAATTTAAGTCTTTAACCCATTTAGAATTCATTTTTGTGAGTGGCGTATATTAATCAATAGTTTTACCCCAACAAATGGATAAAGTAAAAATGTTTCATTTAGTTGCCTTAAATTCCATGGCTTAAAACCAGAGAGCAAAATTTATTAATACTTTTACTACTAATTATTTTCAATGACTCTTCATTTAAACATTTGAGGTTAAGGCATCTTATTTCTGTCTCTATACGGTCCTTTCCTGCCTTACTAAATTGGAGATTTTGATGCCAAAATAGCATGTATCAGAATTCCCAGGTGCTATGGCTTTTCCCTGTTCAAGTAATGCCCTAACATAGCTCCTTTTAGGTAGTGATGAGTTTCATTGCCTCTTTTTTAAAATCTTTTTTTAAGATTCATTTATTTATGCATATAAGAGCTGGGGTGTAGGCCAGAGGTGTGTGTATGGGGGTGGCGAGAGGATTCACCAGAGACAGCGTGGGGAGAACAGGCAGATTGACTGAAGTACACTGCTGAGGGGAGCAGTGGGCGAGACAGAAGGGATCTGCTGCGCCATGTGGGAATCTCCCTGGCCAAGGATCGAACTCATACTGCAGTGGCTGCTGATAGCTTCATAGACTGAGACTTAACCCGCTGCACCACCAGGGAGGCCCTCATTGCCTCTTGTATGATAGTTTTTCCTCTACATCTCACTACTTATAAAACTACAGATATTTAAAGGATTCTGAAATTTTTCTTCTATTAGAAATTTTCACAATTTCCCCTAGATTGCTGTTTTCCTAACAAATTCAAAAAGCTTTCAGATATTTCTAGGGTCTCTAGTAGTGAGGGGGTGAATGAAAACTTGATATCTCTCTTATCTCTCGAGCCAAAAGAAATTCCATCTGGGTAGAAATGTCATATATTTTTTTAAATGTGAAAAAAAAGCCAACAACCTTGGAAGTATTAATGAAAACTAGGGCAAATATTTTTATAATTGACAAATCAGATGTCATGAAAGAAAAAACATTGATAAATTAGGCATTCTGAAAATAGAATTGTTTGTGTGTTCTTCTGAACATTTGGCTATTCTTATATCAACTTTTTTAAAACAAAAATGAGATCATTGAGTGCTTATTGTTCTACAACTTATTTTTATTCATTTGGCAATAAAATAATGGCATCTTTCCAAATTAGTGTCTTCATTTTAGTGGCTATATTAGTATCTCATTATATTGAACTCTATAATGTATTCTCTTTTGTATTCTTCTCTTTGGCTGATACCTTAACTAACTAGGTTACAGGAGCAAATAATAAACCTATTCCAACACTTCTAATGCCTAGAGATCATTATGAAAGGGTTTCAAAACACCTTATACAATGGGTTCAAGACATCCTTTGCTTCAATGTGTGGCTGGGGATAAATGATTCTGAAAAGAAAACTGCTGAGTCACAGATCATATTTTTTCTTACACCACCCCCAGGTGGATATGAAGTATATCTTTAAAAACCAAAATTATGACTCTGAAAACAATTGTGATAAATGTTCAAAATTACATCGTTTTGCTTCCCTGAGTGATGATTAAAATGCACCATTTTAGTAATTAGTTAAAAAATAAACAACACATCAATACATCTCAGATGTTGCTAACAAAGAGGATAAATGGGCTTTCTAATTTCATGATAAATATTGTAACTTTAAAGCAGACTCCATTTCTATTGTGTAGAAAATCAAATGAAATCAAATGAATACTTATTTGTTTTCTTTGGTTCTCATAATATTTTCACTTTATTCTCCATAGCTTGGTTTTTTTTTTTTTCCAGAAAATTCTCTGGGTGGAATTTTGCACATTGCCCAGCAGAGGGCCCTGTGTTCTGAGCCACAGTCAGGCCTACTTAGAAGGGATACTGCAGACACCAATCAGGAAATCTGGAATGAGGGCTCCTAACCTCCCACACTCCACCAACAGGCTATCAGGTTCCAGCTACAGCTGTTCAGCTAACAACAGATGGCGTCTGCACTTCCTTTAATCAAGGAGGCAGAAGAAATGGTTTCTAAGAATAACTAGTAACTTGGGAAAATATCCCCATTATGTGAATTACCATGCAAGTATTTTAGATTGCAGCTTTTATCCGCGCCGAGATTCCTATTCTCATTTTTAAATGCATTTGATTGTATGGTGGTGGATGAAAATTAGACTTTTGGTGGTGATTATGATACAGTGTATATAGATGATGAATTGTGCTGCACAGTGAAACTTAGGTTAAGAACCAATGTTACCTCAATAAAATTTTATTTTAAAATGTATTGGAAGGCTGTATCGATATAAATGCTTGGGGAAAAGACACTAAAAAGGAATACATCACGATAGTTATTTTACTGAAAAGATTATGGTTGATTTTGCCACATCCTTTTATTTCCCAGATTTAAGAGCACAGTTCTTTTATTTTGAATATTCCATTTTCAGAAAGAAAATATAGACAAATGAAAAAGCAAGAGACAGGAAGTAAATACACGTTTATCAAAAAAATTCAAAACATTTGGAGCAAGTTAAAAAATCTTTACTCAAAGAATCTTTAAAATGGAATAATTTTCATGAAAATGAAAACATTTTCATCTCATTTTACCTTTATCTAATTGTTCATTTTTATCCTTTCACAGCAAAAATGTAGAAGAATCCACTTACATGTAGAAGCCACGGATCTCTTTTCCAGAAACAAATAGAAATCTGCACCATCAACTGCTGTTAGCTTTATCTTGATTTCAAGGATGGGAGAGAACCTTGTTTAATGATTCTGTCATTAAAGTGTATTTTGAATTAAAAGATCATTTACACATTCATTCTGCAAATGTTTAGACATTCTTTTTATGTGCTAAGCACTTTTCAAATTATGAACTCTGCCCCCTCCTCCACCACCACCAAAAATAAAATCCTCTAGCTCCCAACCCCAGCTGCCACTTGGCTAAGCCCCCTTCATTCTTTAGTTCTCCAACTATTCTTAAGGGAGAACTTCTCATGTCCCTCATCCCAGCTGCCTTCTGCCCTTTGGACTTTGGCTTCCTCCATACCCTTGGATGGGTGCCTTCTGAACTGCAGGCACCAGGAAGGAAGGCACAGGAAACCCTTGAGTCAAATCTGTTGACATGGGAAGTCCCACGTATCTATAAGTGGACAGTATTTATAGATGAAGTATGCTTGCAAGCATTCTCCTCTTCCAAGATGGGGTATTCTCTTTCCCCCTGTATTTTATTTTACATTGCTTAGATGTTTATTTTGAAATGATTTCAAACTTAGAAAAATTGCGAGAATAGTATAAGAACTACTCTATACTCTTCATTCAGATTTCTCATTTGTTAACCAATTTGCTGTTATTTTTCTTTCTCTTTCCTCCATCACATCAATAGGTAGATAGACAATATAGGTAGGTAGGTAGACAATATATATTATATTGCAACGATGATTTCCCTTTACCCTTAAAGACTGTGGTACTGTAAAGAAAAGATTTTCATGCTTCTGGACAGTTAGGGTTTTCTGAGGAAAGAAATTTGGGCTAAAAGACAAGCAAACCTAGCAGTGATTAGATAATAAAAGGTTAAAGGGTGATTCGTCAACAGGACACCATGGGGAGAAATTTACTACACAAAAGTATGTGTTTACATTTCCAAGTGAGATGAAACCCAGAACCAGTCATTTACCTTCCAGAGGGAAGGGGTGGGTAGCTTTCCTTATCCCCGTAAGATCCCAATTATCAAATTTGGAACTCCTCTCCCCTAGTCCAACCCCTGTACGTATGGATCTGTTCGTGTGGGTCTTACTGCACTGTCCCCAAAAAGGGGAAGAATTGAGGAAAAGGAAAACTGATGTGGTGATTCCTATAAATCATAACCTGCATCAAAATCTTATGTTTATTTGGCAGGGGAGAGAAGAGCACAAGGGATTATGGTGATGGTTCACGGGTGAATTGGTGGTGGGAATTTTACGGGGACTACACAATAATATCTAAGATATAAATAAAAAATATATATTAAGAAAATCTTATGTTTATTTGGGATCTTATGTTTACTGTCAGTATAATAAGAATAAATATTATTATTAAATAAGAATACAGATATAAATTGATCAAATACTTCAGAGTATATCTCCTACTAACAAGGACATTCCCACAAAACAAAAAGTTATCAAATTCAGGAAATTTAACATTGATACAAATATTATCTAAAAAATATATTATCTAAAGTCCTCATTCAAATGTTCCCAATTTTCCTAATAATGACTTGTAAAGCAATTTTTTTCTAGTCCAGGATATAATCCAGAATCACATATTGCATTTGTCACATTCTTATTAGTCACTTTTACTTATTTAGCCTAATTCATTTTATTTTTTCTTTCTATAATTTTTTATTAAGATAACATTGGTTTAAATTTTAATCACTTTTAATATGGAACAGATTTATCCCAAAATGAGCTTTGATCATGTGATGAAGGTGATACCCGCGCCAGGTTTCTCTCTTTTCAAACCACTGTTTCTCTCTTTCTAATTAATAAGTATCTTGTATGGCGATACTCTGATGATGAACAGGATATTTTGAAGACTCAAATATGAAATTAACCTTGGCTTACTGTTACTTTTATATTTTACAAGCTTTTTAATTTTGAAAACTTTTTGACTGGTAATAACACAGCTTAAAACACAAACACATTATACAGTACATATTTTCTTTATGTGTTTATTCTATAAGCTTTTTTCTATTTTTCAAATGTTTAATTTTTAAAATGTTTTTGTTAAAAACTAAGATACAAACACACACATTATCCTAGGCCTATGCAGAGTCAGGACCTTAGTATCACTGTCTTCTGGGCCTCCCTGGTGGAGCAACGGGTTAACTCTTAGCGCTATGAAGCTATCCAGAGCCACTAAAGCATGAGTTCGATCCCCGGCCAGGGAGATTCCCACATGGCGCAGCAGACCTCTCCTGTCTTGCCTGCTGCTCCCCTCAGCAGTGTACTTCAGTTGATCTGCCTGTTCTCCCCACTCTGTCTCTGGTGAATCTTCTCACACACACCCCCATACCTCTGGCCTACACCCCAGCTTGTATGCATAAATAAATAAATCTTTAAAAAATATATCACTGTCTTCTGCTGCATATCTTGCCCCACTGGAGGGTTTTCAGGGGGCAGTAACTTGTGTGCAGCTGTCATCTCCTATGATAACAGTGTCTCCTTTTGGAACAGGCTCTGAAGAACTTGCTTAAGGCTCTCTTAAGGAGGTGTCCCTCTTTTCAGAAATATGAGCTGGTGGTTTGCTTCTTTTTTTAATCATAGATTTGCTTATAAGCAGGTAATGCACTATAAACATTTATCTCTATTAATGGAAAACTTTTTGGTGTTAGGGACCACGTTTTCAAACTTTTTAAGGAATTTGTTGAGGTCTGGAAAAATCTGCTAAACCCTTCACTGTGTATTTTCTTTGTGGTTCTTTTCCCTCTCCTTCAATTTTCTTTTCTCTTGCCTCTTCATCAGCTACGTGTTCCTGTTCCAACAACTCCTTATTAGTCAGTTCTTCAGGAACCACTTCTAGGAGTTTCTCAATGTCATTATCATCCACACCAAGGTTAAAGTTCCTTGTCATCCCAACAGTCTTGTTGACTTTTGCATCCTCCTCATCCTTGGAAGATCCTTTGAAGTCATGGATAAACCTCTCTTGAGTGTCTTCTCCAACATACAACTCATAGGCTCCTTGGTGACATCAACCCAAGCACAAACAAGGTTCTTGATGCAGTCATAGATGTTGCAATCCTTCCAGAATTGCCTCAGTGTCTTCCTCAGTTGCAACAGTAGCCTCAGCTAAGTTCCTCCTCAGGTAGTATACCTTAAAAGCTGCTACAATTTCTTGATCCAACAGTTGGATCAAAGAGGTAGTTTTGGAGGGAGAAAAACCACTTTCATAATCAGATGAAGATCACCATTAAAAGGAGGATGTCTGGGAGCATTATCAGCAATAAACAAAATTGTGGAAGGAATGTTATTGTCCAAACAGTACTTCTCCATTTCAGTGGCATGACAATTCAAGAGGGCACCCTGGAAGAGGAACTGGGTCACCCATGACTTCTGGCTCTGGCAATGTATGCCTATTGATATGCTTGAAGGGCTTTGGGTCCTTCCTGTGCCGGACACGTAGGGTTTTAATCTGTAGCCTGAAACACTGCACCCAAACAAGAATTATCTTGTCCTTAAAAGCCTTGAAACCTGCTATTGACTTAGCCTCCTTATGGATGAAAGTCCTTTCATGCATTTTTCCAGAATAGGGAGATTTCATTCAAATTGAAAATTTGTTCTGGCAAGTAAGTTTCAATTTTCCTCCACAATAAGCTTATCTTGAGTTTCCAGCATTTTTTCAGATGCCTTTACAGCACTTGCAGGCTCACCACCCACTCTCACGTTATATAATGAATAACAATTCTGGAATCATTTAAACTACCCAGAATTAGCAGTAAATTTAACATCATAGCTGGGTCCAGATTTTTCTTTCTTTCATCATTGCAATTTTTTTTGCTTTGGTTGTGATCAAATGATCACATGTTGAGACCAATATGATCTGAGTCAATCTCCATCCAGGTCATTAGAACTTTCTCTAACTTTAGGTGTTTCTCCACATCTGATATGGGTCCTTCTCGAAACTTCTCTAGTTTCCTTGCTTTCATTGAAGCAGATTCTTTAACAGCTTCTGTCACTTTGTTCTTGTCCCTCACGATCATAGCTATGGTGGGATGGTACGTGCCTGACTGGTGAGCAGTCGCCGTCACTGAGTCTCCACCTTCACAGTCCCTAATCACTTTGAATTTTGTTTCCAGATCAACCACTCAATGTGGCCTCTGACTGGCAATATTAGCAGTAGATTTTGTACTGTTAGGGACCATGATGAACAAAACAACATGAGACCAAATCAAGCAGAAGGGGAAATGATGCTATCAAGAGATGTGGTAAACATGACTGGTATGACACTGCCACTGGCACAAATGTTACTACATTACATAAGTTACAGTGTTACTAGGCAACAGTAATGTGGGGACCAACGCAACCAATATGCTGTCCACAGTTGACCAAAATATTGTTATGCCGCACATAACTGCTTGCCCCACATAACTGTTTGCCCCAGTATTAGCTTTGATCACATGATTAAGGTGTGATTAGCCACTGCAGATTGAATGGTTGTGTCCTCCCAAAATTCGTATGTTGAAACCCTACTGAGCAAGGTGATAGTATTAGGAAATGGGGCATCTGGAGAGTGATTAGGTCATAAGGACAGAGCCCTCATGATGGAATTAGTGCCTTTCATTGTTTTAGATAGTTGGATTTTATGTTGTGGTGGACATGTTGTTATATTAGTATAGCACAGGTATATTTGATCATTCTCCATCACAAGGATAACTTGGGAGTGGTGTCACAAATTAGTTGTAAATGTATGCTGTGCTTTAGAGTAACCACTAAAATCTTTTTTCAAGAAGCATAACTGATATGTAAAGAAAGAGAAAATGAATCATACAAAATGCTCAACTAAAACCAGAGAAGTTGGAAAATGAAGGGAAGATTTAAAAAGAAGAAACAAAGAACAAGTGCAAAGAAACATAGCAGATGTCCAATGATGATGATGTTGTCCACAGATGATGTCCAATGACATCAATACTCACTCTAACATAAATGATCTACATATAGGGCCTCTCTGGTGGTGCAGGGGTTAAAATCTTAGCTTTATTAAGCTATCTCCAGCCACTACAGCATGAGTTCGAACCTCGGCCAGGGAGCTTCCCACATGGCGCAGCAGACCTCTCCTGCCTGGCCCGCTGCTCCCCTCAGCGGTGTATTTCAGTTCTGTTCTGCTATTCTGATCTCCACTCTGTGTCTGGTGAATCCTCTCACCCCCCACACCTCTGGCCTACACCCCAGTTCTTGTATGCATAAATAAATACAAATAAATCTTTTTTTAAAAATCTTTGAAAAAATGGTCTACATATATTGATTAAAAAACAGACTGTCAGAGAGGATAAAAAAGCAAGACCAAACTATATGTTGCCTACAAGAAACCCATTTTAAATATAAAGACACAGACTGATTAGAAGTAAAACGATGAAGAAAGATAAACCAGGCTAACACGAATCAAAAGGTATAAGAATTATATTTATTTCAGGGCCTCCCTGGTGGCGCAAGGGGTTAGTCTCTGCACTGTGAAGTTATGGCAACCACTGCAGCACAAGTTCAATCCCAGCCAGGGAGCTGGCACACATGGTGTAGCAGACCTCTCCTGTCTCACCGGCTGCTCCCCTCAGCATTGTTATTTCAGTCAATCTGCCTGTTCTGCTCTCCACTCTGTCTCTGGTGAACCCTCCAACACTGCCACACACACCTCTGGCATACACCCCAACTCTTGTATGCATAAATAAATAAATCTTTTTTTAAAAAGTTGTATTAATTTCAGACAAAACTGATTTAAGAACAAGAAAAATTATCAGGGATAAAGAGTGGTATTACATAATGATAAAAGGATGAATTCTCTGAGATGACATCCTTAATATGAATGCTCCTTACAACAGAGCATCAAAACATATGAGGCAAAAACTGATAGAACTTCAAGGAAAAACTAGACAAATCCACTATTATAATTGGAGACTTTGACACCCCCTATCAGTAATCGATAGATCCAACAGTCAGAAAATCAATAAGGATATAGTTGAACTGAACAGCGCCATTAATCAACTGGAACTAATTGCCATTTATAGACGGCTTCTTCTAACTACAGCATAGTATGCATTCTTCTCAAACTTACATGGAACATTCACCAAGATAGGGCCATAAAATGCATCTGACCAAATTAAAAATAAAAACAGAAATCACAGTTTGGCTCTCAGGTCACAGGGGGTTGAACTAGAAATCAATAACAAAGAGATGTCTAGAAAATTACAAAGTATTTGGAGGTTTAAAAACATAGTTCTAAATAACACATGGGTTAAAAAAGAACTCTCTAAAGGATTTTTGAAATATTTTGAATTAAATGAAAATTAAATAAAGCTTATCAAAATGTATGGGATACACTGAAAGCAGTATTTAGAGGGAATTTATAACATTAAATGAATATATTAGAGAAGAAAGATCTAAAATGAATAATCTAAGCTTCCACCTTAAAAAGTAGAGAAAGAAGAGCAATATAGACATAAAGCAAGTACAAGACAAGGAATAAAAAATTAGAGCAGAATTCAATGAGATTGAAAATAGTAAAAACAATAAAGAAAATCAACAAAACCAAAACCTAGTTCTTTGAAAAGATCAATAAAATTGATAAACCTCTAGCCAGGCTGAACAAGAAAAAAAGAGAAAACACAAATTACTAATATCAAGAGTGAAAGAGGGGCTATCACTACTGATGTCATGGGCATTAAAAGGATAATTAAGAAGTGTTATAAACAACTAAGCCCACGAATCTAATAACTTAAATAAATGGACAAATTTCTTAAAAGACACATAGTTATTAAACAAATTGAATTAATAATTGACAAATTTCCAAAAGGGAAAGCACTAGGAAAACTCTAGGAAATTTGGTTTCACTGGCAAATTCCACCAAACATTTCAGGATGACACCAATTCTCTAGAATCTCTTCCAGAAAATAGACACAAAGGGAATACTTCCTAATTCATTCTGTGAGGTCAACATTACACTATAGCAAAACTAGATAAAGAGAGTATAATAAATGAAAAGTATAGACCAATACCTCTCATAAACAAACATGCAAATATCCTCAGCAAAATATTACTAAATTGAATGCAACAAATGATTATACACATGGCCAGTGGGATTTATTGCAGGTATGTAAGAATGGTTCAACATTTGAAAATGATTTATGTACTCCATCACATCAACAGGCTAAAAAAGGGAAAATCATATTAGATCACTAGATGCAAAAAAAGCATTTGACAAAATCTGACATCCATTCATGATAAAAACTCTCAGCAAAGTAGGAATATAGGGGAGCTTCCTCAACTTGGCAAAGAATATTTACAAAAAAACTATAGTTAACATCCTACTTAATGGTTAGAGACTAGAACTTTATCATTAAGATCAAGAAAGGCAAGGATGTCTCCTCTCACCACTCTTTTTCAACATTGTACTCTAGGTCCTAGCTAACACAGTAAGACAAGCAAAGAAAATAAGAGATATGCTGATAGAGAAAAAAGAAATAAGCTTTTTGTTTATAAATGACATGATTATGCAGAAAAATTTACAGAATAAACAAACAAACAAAAAAATCTCCTGGAATTCATAAGCAATTAAGCAAGGTCACAAAATATAAGATTAATGTTTAAAAGTCAACTGTGGGGCCTCCCTTGTGGCGCAAGGCGTTAAGTCTCAGCACTGTGAAGCTATCTGCAGCCACTGCAGAACATTTGACACCAGGCCAGGGAACTAACCCACACAAGGCACAGCAGACCTCTCCTGTCTTGCCCACTGCTCCCCTCAGCAGTGTATTTCAGTAGATCTGCCTGTTCTGTTCCCCACTCTGTCTCTGGTGAATCCTCTCACCCCAGCTCTTGTATGCATAAATAAATAAATAAATCTTTTTTTAAAAAGGCAGAACTATAACAGACCTTTAACAGACAAGACAAGAGAATGTCTTCATGACTTAGTTGTAAGGAATTCTTTGTAAACAAAGATACCAACTCACAAATCTTTAATAATTGTGATTTTACAGTGTTTAGAGATTTTTGTTCAAGTTATACTAAAATTAGAGTGAAAAGACAAGACAATGGAGAAAATATTTGCAACATATATAGCTATGAAAGTTGCCTTATCCAAAAATTATCGAATGGTTTCACTTATAACAGGAATATAGGGGAGCCATATAAAGAGACATTCAGCAGGGAAGGAGGGGAGGGGAAGGGCTCAAGAAGGGGTAAGAGGGAAGCACGGGGGACTATGGTGATGGCTCCACGGGTGAACAGGTGGTGGGTAACTTATGGGGACCACACAATAATGTAAAAGATATGAATAACAAAAAAAAAGAAATAGTAAAAAAAAAGTTGTCTTATCCAGAATATGAAGTTTTTGCAAATCAATATAAAAACAGGCAAAGAGCCACATAGGCAACTTGTAATTGAGGAAATTCAGATAGCACGTAAATCTATGAAAAAGGGCTCTGTTTCACAGGTCATAGAGCCACTGCAATTTTAAAGCCACAATATTCCCGACCTCCCCACAGACTGTCAAACATCTGAAAGTTTGCTGGAACTGTAAATAGGTGCACCTTCACTGGAAACAGATTAGCATGAGGAATAGCACTCGCTATGACCCAGAGGTGCAAAGATGCATCCATCTGAGCGTAGGGAGCCATCCTTCAGGATAAAGGGCAATAGGCTGGCTGGAGCCTTATCTGTGGCTCATGTGAGTGCAGGGATTTCTCTAAATGTTTCTCCTGGTGCACATATCTCAAATCCCAGGAATCTGACCAGTAGGTGCCCTTTTTTAACATTCACAATTCAGTAACAAGCATAAATGTTGCAAAGGAAAGACATCTAAAATATTCATCATACAAATTAGCAAAGCATGGAGTGGCCATCAGAGATAAAGATAGAGGAACAGCCAATAGCAGTCTTGATGGGCCAGCCTAGCTCCAGACCTTTCCCTAGGGATCAGCCAAGGTTGTCCCAGCAACTGCACAATAGACTTGTCACACTGTCCAATCTGTCCTCTCCTTCCTCTCCAAGTGCACTCTGGCCTAACAGCCTGCGCACTAAACTCCATCGCAGAGCCTGCTTCTTAGTGAATGCAATCTACAGTACCACCTTTCTATCTTGCTGCCCATGTTGTCAAGTCTTAAAGGAAATAACAAACATTGCGACTACCTGATCAGATGGATGGGTCTGTGGCTTCCAATTCCTTGAAAGACAAACTACCATGGCTCACTGCAGAAGGTAACCTGAGGGGCTCCATATCTATCCTTCAAATTGAAATTGTAGTTAAAAATCTTCCTTCCTACAAAGAAAATTCCAGGCCAGGTGACTTCATGGGTGAATCTACCAAGTATTAAGGAGCAAATAATAACAATTCTACACAAACTCTTCAAAATATTGGAAAGGTGGAAATATCCGCCCACTGATTCTATGAGGTCAGAATCACCCTAATGCCAAAATCAGACAAAAACATTATCAGAAAATTAAACCATAGACCAATATCCTTCAGTAACATGGACGCAAACATGCTAGAAAAAATTCTGGCAGATCAAATTCCGTAATATACTACATGTATTATAATACATAGGATCAAGTGGGGCTTATCCTAGGAATGCAGAATTGAGTTAACATTGAAAATCTATCAATGGAATTCACCATAATGACCACAATGACAAATTAGAAAACCATGAGGTTGTCTAAAGAGATGCAGAAAAGCATTTCCACAAAATAGGACATTCACTCTTGATAAAAACTCCCAGAAGATTAGTATAAAAAGAAACTTCATCAACCTTCTAAAGGGTATCTGTGAAAAGGAAAGGGAAGGGGAGAGAAGGTGAAGGGCTTCTCAAGACCAAAGCATTGCAGGAGCCTGCACTGTAGGCCGCCAGGATTGTTAAAACATCTGTCAGCGCTGGGACTGAACCTTCTGAAATGAAACTAGCCTTCATATCCAATTCTTTGAGATGTTTACTCTTTCATACTCCTGTTAGTGTTATACAAGTCTGCAAGGCACAAAGATCTTTACTTTGATACTTTAATAATGTCAAGGCTGAAGATAGTGGTAACAGGAACAGCTAACAATTGTACAGTCATTAATGAGATAGGCGTTAAGTGAAGTTTGATACAATTAGTTCACAGAATCTTACAATAGCTCTATTATAGAAGTACCTTTATTAAAGATAAGAAAACTGAGGTACCAAGAAGGGAAACAATTCATTCAAGGTCACACAGCTAAATACCAGGACTTCAGGACACTCACACACTCTAACCAGACAAATGGTCCAGTCCTAAAGCATTCTGGGTAAATTCAGAATTGATTTCTCTCATACCACGTGATTGTACACAATACTTATATGGGTGGCACAAAAACTATGAGGAATTATTTGATATATATATATAAAGTACTATTATATATTATATATAAAAATAAATATATATTTTTTACATATAAAAATAAATATATAAAATAGTACATGAATATATATTTATTTTATATATAATATATAAAATTATATAATATATAAATATATACTTATTTTTATATATAATATATAATAGAACAGCATAGATCCTATCAAGAATGATATAGCAAAGATGATGTGGGTCATTTACCCAGAAATAATGAAAACTTATTTTGTGTACATTTGTCTGAAATCTCATTTATAATGATTTTATACATTGAATAAAGATTTGTGGAATATATGTGATATAACCAATAAATATTTAATTCTTTTCAGCTATGAAGAGCCTGTGGGTTAGTGTATATGTGCTTGGAATAAATGTGTCAACCTTGAGAACACTTTTTACCAAATGCATTTCTGATGAAAACCAAAAGTACACATTTCAGAATCACTTATTTTGATAAAATTACTTTTGGGGTGTCTGTTTAGTTGATTAATTAACAATCTGAAAGTGATGGCTGACATGGAATTTTCTACCAGGGGGGGCCAAAGATGCTTGTCACTGTCCATGGCATTTTAAAGGTGGCTCCACTGCTACCTTTGCAGCTTTATATTGATTCCTCTACTTGACTATTAAATATTTTCATGTTGCATTTTGTTTTATTTCTAAAAAATAATTATACTCACCAAAAGATTTCCTCCTTAGGGTAAATCTTTGAAAACAAAATTGCAGGATTGCTTTTCGGTTTAATTCTATTTTTCTTTCCCCCTAGCTTTATTGAGAAATAATTGACAATTTTTCTTCTACTCATATGATCCTTGGGTTTGGAAATGGAAAACATACACAAGCCTGGACATTTGTTTCACTTTATGAAAAATGAAAGTATCGCATACATATATAATATACTTTTAAAATATTAACTTAAAACAAAAGGACTGTAGGTTTAATGGTATGTTTGTCATCGATTCGGATGGTAGGGATAACAAGTTCGAATTGCTGCTCAACGCATTTTGTCAAGAAAAACTTTTTAATAAGGAAAATTACTGTTAATCATAACGTTTAGGTTCACTTACTTGTGAATTTCCCGCAGTTCTGACTCCAGGGTTGTCTAGTAAAAATCTCTCCAAGAAATATTCAGAAGTGGAAATTTCCAGGCTCCTCTTTGGACGGAACAATACAGTTGCCATGCCACTAATTTTAAAGTAACGTTAATTGCTGGTTAGTAGCAAGTCTCAGGCCCGAACCACTTTCCATTGGCTGAGACAGCCCAAAGTCCACCTCCTCTGCATAGCTATTGGTCTGTCGGTGGTTCCCTGGCATCTGAAAGGCTGTTCTGTGCAGATTCCTAAATGTTGGTTAGGTAGAGCCCATCAAAGTCCGCGGCATTTCAAAGCCCCCTGTCGGTGACACTGCCATTGGCAGATCTGCCGGTAGCGGCGGCCTGTAGCGCTGGGTGACTCACCGTAGACCGCTACAGTGGCCCAGGGGAGTCAGACCTGTGGGGCACCCAGCTAAGTTTCGGTCTGCGCCTCAGTGAAATGTGTATGCCTGGTGGTCTCTGAAATGTGCTGATGAAAGGGAGGCAGTATGGTGGGGTGGCAGAGATGGCCTTCTCTCAGAGGCTAACCGCAAGGGCCGGCCAGGGCGGTGGCGCTGGGAAATGGGAGTGGCAGGTTTTAGAGGAAAGCCTGATGCACGCAAGATTTCTGGGGTGGCTCCAAGATGCCTTAAGGAGGTGCCCCTGGCCTGCAACCTTATTTAATCCTTTCTACCAAAGCTGAATTCTTGGAGAGCTCTCTCTATTCCTCCCCTTAGAGCAGCCTGAACCTCAGTTTGTTCAGCTCTGAAATGGGTAGCCTTACAACAGCAATCTGTGAACGCTTCAGATTTTGTATATGTATTTTTGGGACATGTTTCTAAGAATTTTTGTCTTTTTTATGCATACAAGCTGTGTAGGCCAGAGGTGTGGGGTGGTGAGAGGATTCACCAGAGAGAGTAGGGAGCAGAACAGGCAGATCGACTGAAGTACACTGCTGAGGGCAGCAGCGGGTGAGACAGGAGAGGTCTGCTGTGCCATGGGAGAATCTCCCTGGTCGGGGATCGAACTCGTGCTGCAGTGTCTCTGGATAGCTTCGTAGTGCCGCGCTTCACCCACTGCGCCACCAGGGATGCCCTCTAAGAATTTTAAATCAACAAAAAATGAAAACCAACAACCACTTTTAAAATAATTTTAAAATTCCGGGCCTCCCTGGTGGTGCAGGGGTTAAAGTTTCAGCACTATCAAGCTATCCCAGGCCACTGCAGCTTGAGTTTGATCTGGGCCAGGGACCTAACCCACATATGGTGCAGCAGACCTCTCCTGTCTGCCCCGCTGCTCCCCTCAACAGTGTATTTCAGTAGATCTGCCTGTCCTGCTCCCCACTCTGTCTCTGGTGAATCCTCTCACCCCTGTACCTCTGGCCTACACCCCAGTTCTTGTGTGCATAAATAAATAAAAATAAATTTTAAAAGCATTTAAAAATTCCTAAATGGATAATTTGGGGGGGGTATTAGAAAACTGTATAATCATCTAGTTCCATTTTAACTTTTTTAAAACACATGGTGCTTCTGATGGCTTTAATGTGGTAATGATGAGGAGGAAGATGAGGATGATGATGATGATAAAAACCCAAATCAAAAGTTCCTCATGCCCTTCCTGGTCGTTTTCTTCCAAGACAACTAATCTGATTTCTCTCACTATGCATTAGTCTTGTCAGATTGACAATTTCACACAAATGGAAGAACACAGTATTTCTCTTTTGTATCTGGCTCCTTTCACTCAGCCTTATGTCTATAAGGTTCATAGACATAGTTTGCTCCTTTTCCTTGCTCAGTAGTAGTATTCCTTTATGCTCCTGTTGTGTTTCTTGGTCAATTCTTTTGTTGTTGGACACCTGTTTCCAGTATTTTGTTATCGTGAAATAAAACTAATATGAATATTTTGTACAAGTTTCCGTGCAGACTTATTGTGGTAGAATGTGGTACATGGTTCACCCAAACTGATTTTGCAAATCCTTTTCAACTCTTCAGTGATGCCATATTAGCACCTTGAAATAAACCATGGTAGGAGTATTTACACCACAGTTGGTGAATGCTATAAATTAGAGCGTTCTTTTCCCCCCTGGAGAGCTGGTTGTTAAAAAATTACCAGTATACCATTTTCATTTCTTTGGAGTAAATACCAGCAGTGACATTGCTGGAGTGCATGGCATGTCTATGTTTAACTTTATGAAAAGCTGTCAAACTCTTTCCAAAGTGATTAGACCATTTTACAATCCCAATAGCAATGTTTAAAATTTCCAGTTGCTCCATATTCTCATCAATAGGTGGTATTTCCATCTTTTTCAGTTGAAGCCATTGAATGGTATATACAAACAGGAAAGAGCAATGGGAAATATGCTCAGTGACAGTCCAGTAAGCGTAAGTTTGGTCTCGCTCCTTAGAGGCAGTGAAAGCACTCAATAATACTAACTGAATCATGTTTTGGCCCCCTCACCTAGTGACCTTCCTCTGTCTTTTCTATTTCATCACAGAGGGGTGCTAAGGCTCCAAATAGTAGAATATAGTCACTTCAAACACAGCTGGCTGGTCATACTGTTGGGGAAATAATTAAAAATAAAATCTCATGCCAACCCAGTGAATCCTCGCCACAAAAGTAGAAATGAAATCGATTTATTATCAAATAAGCAATAAACCAGGTTTCAAGGCAAATCACCAGCAATCCACAAGAGACTGCAGGGACAAAGAACTTTCATCCTTTTAAATAGCCAGGCAGAGACAAATCCTTCCTAGCATGTTCCCAAGAAAGATAACTTGTCCTCAAGTTAAGAAAATTTGATAGCACCATTTGCTACACATAGGCATCTCACATGCAGCTGGTATTTGGGTAGCTGCCCTTATCCAAAAGAAAAATAAAGCTCACATCTCTTTGACAAACCAGTAACAACTTGGAGCCAGTCGCCTAGGTCAAATTCCTAGAGATGTGGAGATAGGGCAAAATCTGCATCGCTATTTACAGCTAGGAGATGGTTCCAAGGCCCTGAGAACAGCATCCCCGGGTTGAAAAACTGGCAGGAAGGTTATTTAGCTTTTTTCTTAAGCCTCGTAAATTTTTTTTAATAAGGTAAGGTTGGTTTAGAACATTATGTAAGTTTCAGGTGTACAGTATTATTATAATTTGGCATCCATATAAAGAAGATGTGTATATATACAGCCAAACAGTGCTTGATGATAAAGATATGTTCTGAGAAATGCATTTTTAGGTGACTTCATAGTTGCAAGAATATTGTAGCGTGATTACACAAACCTAGCTGGTATAGCCAACGACACACCTAGGCCACAGGGTAGAGCCCATCTGAACCACTACTGCATTAGTGTTTCGGGTCATTAAGTGATGACACGGAATACTACTGAGCTAAAAAAAAAGATGAAATCTTGTCACTTGGGACAACATGACTGGGCCTTAAGGGTATTGAGTTAAGCGAATTAAACCAGATGGTGAAAGACAAATATCATTTGATTTCATTAATATGTGGAATGTTAAGAGACTACTTAACTTTAAGAGATTTTCATGTCTCAAAGAGAGAGGAAAAATTTACAAGTTTCTACCCCTTGACATCAGAGAAAAGTCAACTTCTAAAAGCTTTGTTTTCACCCTACAATACCTCTACACACTTCTATCTGCTGGGCTCCCCTCCAAGTCCATACTTTCCTCCATCTTCGACTAATCTTTCAAACATCCTTAGCAACACTATTCCTGAAGAAAGCCTAGCAAAACAGCAGGCCACTCCTCCTAGGACTGGATTCCCAGCCCCAGTCACACCAGAGATGCGCGCTTATTAAAGGCTATGGCTACAGTCTTTTAGAATTGGAAGACGTTGCAGCTCATTTAGTTTGATTCTAACCCATTTCAAAGATGGTAAGACTGAAACACAGGAAAATCCTAAATGGGTACTTAAAGGTCTGGATCACCCACCCAAAAAAGGACGCTTAAGGAGTCTTCACCCAGATTCTTTAACTCCTAAAGTCAGCATCAAGTGACCAAAACAGAACCCTGCTACTTTCAGCCTTGGTAAGACCGAGGTTAAAGCCCCTGGCACGCAGGTTTCCTCCCGACAGCGCCTGCGCAAGTCAGGACGGCCGCACTTGCCCCAGACCCTGACGGTTCAGGTAGCCCCTCCCAATCCGGAACACAACGCGCAGTCCGCCTGCCCTGCCTTGACAGGCGTGACTCTGATCCAATAAGAATGGAGGGTTGAGTCCCGCGGAGCCAATGGTGTAGACGTGCCCAAGGGGCAGTGGAGGCGGACTCTGCCAGGACACAAGAAGACAGGCCCAAGATGGAGGCAGCGGCGGCCGTAGCGGCGTGACAGGTGAGGGCGGGCCCGGCAATGTTAGGATTCTGGAGCGATCGCCGGACACCTGCAGGGGGCCGGGACCGAAAGCTCAGCTCCAGGGTGGCTGCGCTTGGACCCCGGCGCCCCTCGTCCGGAACCGGAGGAGTGGTTTGACCCGGGGCGAGACCATCGTCGACAGCGAGGGGGGGGTAGTGGGGAGACAGGGAGAGAGGTGTAAGGTCGCGGGGGATGGTTTCGCCCGTCGCGTGTGGCAGCGCGCCTGCGCAGAGCCGGGAGGCCTTCGGTGGGCGGGGCCCGGCCAAATGGGGCCTGGGTTGCGGTGTATTTTGCCAGTGTTTCCTCTTAACCTTCTTAGGTATTTCGTGACCCTGCCTTACTAACTCACTCTGGGGAGTGCGTGGAAACGCGGCTCTCCCACGCTCTCCTTGTTCTGGATCAATGTCCAGTTCACTAGGAGAATGTTTGAGGATTTTCCCATTACGCCTCATTGATGCTTCCCCAGCCTCCTTGCATTATCAACTTCATATGTCTGTGACTCCCCCCCGCATTGGTTTTCAGGGAGAGTTTTGGAGCCTCGCTCACTTTACCCCCCTTTATTTCACTTCAACAGTGTTTGGTGATGCACCGTTACCTCCCTTTTCCCCATGACACTATCTGGTGAACCCGTCATCCACTCTTCTCCCCACTACAGTCCATAGTGACTTCGTTTACATCTCCCTTCAGCACAGTGTCTGCTGAGCCCCTAGGAACTCCTGTCACAGTCTGGTGACTCCCGCTAGCCACCTAACACAGTGTCTTTGGGTCCACCCTCATTACAGCCAGGGCTTTGGGATGCCCGCAGTGCTCTTGGGAGCACTTATAGTGCAGTCCTCATTTTCTCCAAACTAAGGGAAATATCTGATCACCTTGCCTGTGACTCCTCCCTCACCATAGTATCTAGTAACCCCCTTTGCTATTAAAAAGCCAGGACAGCCTGTTCGTGTCCATCACATGCCTGACATCTCCAGAGCAGTGTGTTCGCTGAGTCTTGTGTACTCCTGAGTCCTCTGGGTCAGCACATGCTGCCTCCCCTTGTGTGTGTTGTCTGCCCTATCCCACCCCTCCTGCATTGAATGTGAGACCTTGACACTTAATTGGAAATTAGGCTACAGTGGGTTTCATGAAGCCCGAAGATTGACTTGACTTAGCTTCCAAATTATTGGTTTTGGTCCTTTGAATCCTCCCCTGTCTTCTAGGAGCCCCATGGCACCTGCCCAGCCCCGCCTCAGCCCGTCTTGACAAAGTCCTAGGCTCCATGGAGCCACCACGGGGCCCCCCTGCCAACGGGGCCGAGCCATCCCGGGCAGTGGGCACTGTCAAAGTGTACCTGCCCAATAAGCAACGAACAGTGGTGAGTCTGACGGGCAAAACCGGCGGGGTGAGGATGGACCCAGTTGTAAGTCTTGGATCTGAAGGGTGACTAGGGCTGGGAGGAGGCCTTCAGAGAGGGACAGGAGAGTTGGCTGGGGTTTCTTTTGGACACTGAGAACCCCCACATCTGCATACCCACATATGCACAGGTGACTGTCCGGGATGGCATGAGTGTCTATGACTCTCTAGACAAGGCCCTCAAGGTGCGGGGTCTCAACCAGGATTGCTGCGTGGTCTACCGGCTCATCAAGGGGTAAGTGTGGCATCCCTACCCTTGTGGGTGCGCAGCCTTCCATCCCCTCCTCAGAGTCCTCTGAGTCCTTCTCCACTGCCCTGGAGTCTCCAGGGATCCTCCCGTAGTTCAGAGAATCAGCAAGTCTCTCCAGCCTTTGTTTCATTACCTTCTTAGTCCTTTGACCTGTAAGTTCAGCAACTCATTGTCTCTTTGCCCCCCTAAGGCCACACCCTGCTGCAACACTTCCTCCAGGAGTTTATCTAGTTTGTTCCTTCACTACTTCATCAGTTTGTCAGCCCTCTTCTTTCTGTTTCCCCATTTTCTGCTGAGTTGGAACTCCTGACCTTCCATATAGTCCTCTGTTCTGGGTGTCCTTAATATTTTTATTCATTGCTTTTTATTTGTCGTTTCAATGCCTGTTTCATCAGCCATCTTTTCAAGGACTTGCTTAGCACTCTGAGATTTAGTTATTTACTGCCTCATTTGCTCCTCGCCTTGTGGTTAGGAGTAGGGATTTTTCACATTGTTCTGCCACTCACAATCCCCTGTGGCCTTGGTAACATCACTGTATCCCTCTGAACCTCAGTTTCCCCATCTGTAAAATGGGGGCAAGGAGAGTAACTAATTCCTAGAGTTCATGTGAGGAGACAAACATGCCAGAGATTACTGCATGGATGGAACGCTGAGGGGGACTTTGGGGCTTCCCTGCTTCCTCATGGCCCCTGTCCACACTCCCACTCACTCCCTTCCGTGCCTCCTATAGGCGAAAGACAGTTACTGCCTGGGACACGGCCATTGCCCCCTTGGATGGCGAGGAGCTCATTGTGGAGGTCCTTGAAGATGTCCCACTGACCATGCACAATTTTGTGAGTACAGGATGGATGGGGGAGGGGATGGTGGGACCAGCGAGGGGTCTTTTGCCAGGGCTCATCCTTTCCTACTCTGTGGCAGCAGGTACGGAAGACATTCTTCAGCCTGGCCTTCTGTGACTTCTGCCTTAAGTTTCTCTTCCATGGTTTCCGCTGCCAAACCTGTGGCTACAAGTTCCACCAGCATTGTTCCTCCAAAGTGCCCACAGTCTGTGTCGACATGAGTACCAACCGCCGACAGTGAGCCTGACCTGGGGTGGGTGGGGGCGGGGTGCCTGAGGCCCAGTCATGACATTCTTACAGACAGCTGACCCATTCCCCTTGTTCTACGCCCTCAACGTGCTCAAGGTTCTACCACAGTATCCAGGATTTGTCCGGAGGCTCCAGACAACAAGAGGCTCCCTCCAACCGCCCCCTGAATGAGCCACTAACCCCTCAGGGACCCAGGTAGGGATGTCTTAGCCGAAGGGCTGCTGTTGGCAGAAAAAGATCTGAAGGCTCCTGTAGGCCCACAAGCCATACATTACTTATTAGTTTACTCAACAGTTATTCGTTAAGAACCTACAAGTGTGAGTAAGGGGATGGAGCTGTGGGGTCTTGGGCAAATCACCTAATCTCTCTGGGCCTCGATTTTCTCATCTGTGAAGAGAGGATAATGATACTCTTAACCATATAGGGTTCCAGTGAGGATTAAATGAGTTAAGATGAGTCCAGATACATGTGTTACAGAATAAATTCTTCTTCTTAATTATATATAGGGATAGATAGATAGATATCAATATATGATATAGATACATTAACTGTATTATTATATCTGTGTATGTACTGTAAATACTTAGTTTGTTAATTCTTCCGGTAGAAGCCAGCCTTTTCATTTTGAAATACATCTTTTATTTCTCCTTTATGTTAAGTATTTTAATACTATAGTATTTCTACATGAAAATATATTAGTACTCTAAGGTATCATAAGTTTGTAGAATATACATTTTATATGCCTATATTTTATATTTCATAATGTTCATAGGGTATGTTTACGTTGTTATATGCATTATGTTTATACTATTTTCATATAATGTAGAATATACCTTTTTATGTAATATATAAAATAGTAAAGTTAGGACATTATGTTATCCTTAACTGGTGTGTCATTACTTATGAATTTCATTTTTTTTCTACGAGTTTCATTTTAGGACAGTGAGGGGAACATGAAGAAATATTTTTGTAGGGTTTTAATGTATATAACATGTGTAACATGATATGATAACATATATAACAGTTGTAGGTATATTTTAAAACACTGTCATTTTAATATAGATGACATATATGATGTGTTTGAATAGTACATACAGCTATACCATGTCATGTATTAGCCTTTCCTACTATCCGTGCGAATGCTGTCCCACTTCTAGGTCTTTGCTCAGGTATCACCTCTCAGAGAAGCCGTTGCCGTCACCAGTGACACTTTCTGTCTCCTTATTTTGCTTTATGTTTCCTTGATTGCACCTGTCCGCCACTGAACATATTACATAGTCTTTGCTTTTTATTTCTCTCTCTCCCTACTGGAACATCAGCCCATGAGGGCAAGAACTATTGTTTTGTCCATGGTTTTATTTCCACTACCTGAAGTGGTATCGGACATACAGCTGACACTCAATAGCTGTTTCTTAAGGAAATGGATAACAGTAATGACAGTGGACTTTGCCTCTGTGCGGAGTAAATGCACACTTCCCACAGGGCCGTGGGAGGGATGGCTTGATTGGCTCTCCAGTTCCTAGCACAGTGATTTCATGGCCTTTCCCCTGCCAGCCCCTGCACCCAGCTCTGCGGCC
The DNA here is from genome assembly GCA_004024925.1 of Scalopus aquaticus. Taxonomy (NCBI): domain Eukaryota; kingdom Metazoa; phylum Chordata; class Mammalia; order Eulipotyphla; family Talpidae; genus Scalopus; species Scalopus aquaticus. The sequence continues at coordinate 29,854 of PVIJ01001570.1, forward strand.
CTGAGCACTTTCCCTTCCCTGCCCCGGCCAACGCCCCCCTCCAGCGCATTCGCTCCACGTCCACCCCCAACGTCCACATGGTCAGCACCACGGCCCCCATGGATTCCAGCCTCCTCCAGGTTGGTGTTGGGGGGGGCTGTCCCGGGGGTGCACTGGGCAGCGGGGAGTGTCTTTCCCATTGGCCCCCACATGCTCTGATACCCGCCCTCTTCTTCCAGCTCACTGCCCAGAGTTTCAGCAATGATGGTGAGCACCCCTGCCTGCACCCTGAGCCCCCCACCCTGGCCCACTTGCCTCCACTCACATCCTCTTCACCACCGTAGCTGCTGGTGGTAGAGGTGGTGGCGATGGAGTCCCCCGGGGGAGCCCCAGCCCGGCCAGTGTGTCCTCAGGGAGGAAGTCCCCACATTCCAAGTCCCCGTCAGAGCAGAGGGAGCGGAAGTCCTTGTCTGAGGAGAAGAAGAAAGTGGTAAGCCCAGGGGGATCCTTTGAGGGGGGCATTACAGATGGTGTGATGAGGACTGTGGGCAGCCCCTGAGATACTGCCCGTGTGGCCCGCAGAAAAATCTGGGGTACCGGGACTCGGGCTATTACTGGGAGGTGCCACCCAGTGAGGTGCAGCTGCTGAAGAGGATCGGGACGGGCTCCTTTGGCACCGTGTTTCGCGGGCGGTGGCATGGTGATGTGGCCGTGAAGGTGCTCAAGGTGGCCCAGCCCACGGCTGAGCAGGCCCAGGCCTTCAAGAACGAGATGCAGGTGCTCAGGTGAGACTGCACGCGGGTGCAGAGGGGGGCGGGCTGGGGAGAGGCCATGCTGGGGGCTTCCTGCACACCCCCAGGCTTGTGTTCCGCTCTAGCCGCCCTCCTAAGTTTTCTTCACATCAAGGATACCCCTTCCCCCTCCGGGAAATAGGTATGTGTAGCGGACCTCTGGTGCTTGGGTTTGGGTTTGGGTTCACACTGATAGCAGTTAATGACTCTGTCGCCCAACCGTGGTCTTCTTGTTGGCCTGCTGTGAAACGGGTGTGACCGACCATGGGACATCAGTGTATCGCATGCCCTGGCGTGTTAGCTGCCCCACCAGTAAGACTGGCATCCTTCACCCTCCCTCCCCACTCCCCATTCGCACCTCATCATCAGTCTGTTAGTTTCATTGAATTCTTGTTACTAATCAGTTATAATAATGCCATTAATTAAAGAATCATAACCATAATTTAGTCATGGTTTGATGCTTGTAGTTGCCTTACTGAATGTATTGTTAATACTGTATTAATTCACTTGCGCTGAGAAGCCTTGGTGTTCCCTTTTGGATACTGGAGTTACTCTTAACGCCCAGGTCGCCCGTGTGTGCTTCCCCCCCGGCTGATGGGTACAATTGTGTCACACTGTTGATGGTATCATAATCCTTTGTGGTGTTTTCATTTTTATCCTCACAATGGATGCCACACTAAGAAAACTCTTACTCTGTGAAATGTGCACGCCCTGACTGTGTGAGCCCTGACCTTACCCCTGGGGAGCAAGCGCGTGTGCTCTGTTGTCAGTGCCGACAGCCAAGTGGCAGAGCGGCGTTGATGTCGTTTGCATCATAACTGTAGTTAGTGCTTCTACAAGGAACAAAGGTTTTCTTCTAAATCAGGGTGCGCTGTTCCTATGCAGTGGTTCTGTGAGGTAGGTCCAGCTACCCAGCAATAAAAAGGAGAGTGAAACTGTCAGTGCTTGTTTGTGTCTGGTACTGTTCTAAGTGCCTTACAGCTGATTTACTTCTCCCGACATCCCTCTCAGGTAGTTATCATATAATTACTATAACTATCCAAGTTTTATAGCTGGGGAACCTGAGGCACAAAGAGGCTAAGTGTCCTCCTTGTGGTTACACAGTGAGTACCTGGGAAAGCCTGGATTAAAACACAGGACCTCACTTGAGCCAAACCGCAAGCTTTTTACACCTAAGCCTCTCGTGATTAACAGCTGATTATCACACGTCACCAATATCTATACCTGGCATCTGTCAAGATCGTGCTGATCTATCAGTGAAGAAGTTTGGCATTCCACTTTCTCGCTTATAAAATGGTCACAGACCCAGGTCCTGGTCAGGGTTAGAGGTATGTGGGTGTTGGATGGTAAAGACACTGTTGCTGGCAGTGACAGGGACCTGCTCGTGTTGGGAGACTTGGACGAGGACGCTTGAGACCTAAGCCTCCAGCACAGCATCAGAGCCCAGCAAACATCATATAGACACATTGAATCTGACCAGTCTCACCCTGAGCCTCCCAAGACAGGGTGGAAATGACAGCAGAAGGCAGCAGTGAACAGCGCAGCTGCTGAAGCTCAGGACCTGCTCCCACGCCCCCTGCCCCCTCCCTGACGCTGCCCTCCCTGCTACAGGAAGACACGCCACGTCAACATCTTGCTGTTCATGGGCTTCATGACCAGGCCGGGATTTGCCATCATCACACAGTGGTGTGAGGGCTCCAGCCTCTACCACCACCTGCACGTGGCTGACACACGCTTCGACATGGTCCAGCTCATCGACGTGGCCCGGCAGACCGCCCAGGGCATGGAGTGAGCAGACTCCCGGGCACTAGGGGCAGGGTTGGGGGTGGGGATGTGAGGTAGCCCCCAGCCAACTGGCCACTTGCTTCCACCCCTACAGCTACCTCCATGCCAAGAACATCATCCACCGAGATCTCAAGTCTAACAGTATCTACCTGCCCCTGCAGCAGGGAGGGGTGAGGCTCTTGTGAGAAGCTCTTGTGAGCCATGGCTCTTGTGAGAAGCTTTCTGGAGACAAACAGGGAGGGCGCGTGTGGCATAGTGCCTGCTGGACGGCAGAGCTGTGGCTGGTGAAGGGCTCTAGTGGGGGGCTCTTGGCAGGAGTCAGCTATGGCTGGTTCAGATGCTGTTCTTGGGGACTCTGGTCAGGGGCTGAAGTGGTATGGTTTAGAGGGCCTTACAGGGCGTTCCCGGGCAGGGCCACAGGTATGGTGGGTCTGGGCGCTACTAGAGGGGCTGCCTGGCCAAGAGTCACAGGGAGGCCAAGTACAGGGACGTTCAGTGGAACTTTCTACCCAAGTCAAGGTTGTGGCTACTGTGACATTGGGGGCTTCTGGTCAGGGTCAGGCGTGACTGGTGTGTGGGGTTTTAATGGGAGCCTCCTAGTCAGGCTGAGGGGCATGGTTGTTGGGAGTCCCTGTACTGGCCCTTGACCCTGGTGGACATCTTCCTACACGAGGGGCTCACAGTGAAGATTGGTGATTTCGGCCTGGCCACAGTGAAGACGAGGTGGAGCGGAGCCCAGCCCTTGGAGCAGCCCTCGGGTTCTGTACTATGGATGGTGAGTTGGGCCAGGGTGGACCGGGGGCATTTAGGGATGTGGGCTGCTGGGCCGGGACATGGGCTGAGGGGAAGGGACTACCCGAGCCGATGCGCCTGGCCTGCCCATCTTTCGCCTCATGCGGGAGGCTCTGAGTTGTGCTCAGTGTGGCCAGTGGGCTCTGAGATGACGGGCTAGTGACCGCTGCTGTCTCCCTGTCCGTTCTGACATTTTGAAGGCAGCTGAGGTGATACGTATGCAAGACCCGAACCCCTACAGCTTCCAGTCGGACGTCTACGCTTATGGGGTCGTGCTCTACGAACTCATGACCGGCTCGCTGCCTTACAGCCATATTGGCAGCCGTGACCAGGTAAGCCCCACACCTTACTCACAAACCTGCCTGAGCCGCCTCCAAACCCCAGATCATCTCCTTTGCCAGAATGCCATATTTCCCCAGAATCCCACGTTTTCTAAGCTGAAAACCCCCAGAGTTCCCACAGAGGCCAGAATCTCCTGAATTCCCCATACCCAAAGTCCCTCGAGGTCCCAAAACTCCCAGAAGGCCTCTGGACCCCTCGATACCTGCAGTCCCCTGGCCTGGGTGTGTAAAGTCCCCCAAGTCTCCCAAGCCTAGAATCTCTTATCACCCAGAAACATCCTTTATGTGTCTGGAATACTCAGATCTCTGCAAGCATTAGGCCTGGGGCATCCAGTGCGTATCATACTACTCCAGGTCCCAGACTCACTTCTCTGGATTCAAGGCCTGCAGTCTCCCAGGCTTTCAGAAATCTAGACTCCAGATGGGAACAGTCTTAGGGCCCTGAACACTCACAGCCCTATAGGACCCATGAGCCCATAGTCCTGTGGGTCCCAGACCCTTGAAAATTTAAGTGCTTGAGGGTCATAATTTAGCTCCCTCCAGACCTAGAACTTCATGTTTCCTCCAGACTCAGTAATTTCCAGGCTTCTAAGCCCCATAATCCCCCTAGAAACCTGTGGACCCATAATCCTCTGTGCACCAGACACCTGCAGTCCTTTACTTCCCCTAAGCTTAAATTCCTCTCCTAGCAGAGAATCCTTCCAAGTCCTCAGAGACCAGAATCCTTGGATCCACAAGATACCCACAATCTAATAGACCTCAGTACCCAGAATACTCCAGTTCCCAAAAGGGAGCCACCCAAGACTTTGAAGACCCAGAATTCCCTGGGCCTCCCAGCCCAGACCACTTCATTTCTGTCACTCCTCCCCAGATAATCTTTATGGTGGGCCGTGGCTATCTGTCCCCGGACCTCAGCAAAATCTCCAGCAACTGCCCCAAGGCCATGCGACGCCTGCTGTCTGACTGCCTCAAGTTCCAGCGGGAGGAGCGGCCCCTCTTCCCTCAGGTGGGCTAGGGAGGCGGACTGGGGAGGAGACCTCTGAGATGGAGATTCCCGGGTGTGAATGTGGAGGACCTTGTGTTCTAAGACCCAGGGTGGGGGTTGAGAGGAAGAGAAACAGGGTGGGTGTGGGTGTGGGTGTGGGTGTGGGTGTGTGGGTGTGTGTGTGTGTGTGTGTCGCACCCCCTTTGGACTGGGGCTTTGGGTGTTGGAATACAGGCAGGGCCCCAGACACCCTACCTCACCTGCCCCTGCCCCCAGATCCTGGCCACGATTGAGCTGCTGCAGCGGTCACTCCCCAAGATTGAGCGGAGTGCCTCAGAACCCTCCTTGCACCGCACCCAGGCTGATGAGTTGCCTGCCTGCCTGCTCAGCGCAGCCCGCCCTGTGCCTTAGGCCCCGCCCCCGGCCACCAGGGAGCCAATCTCAGCCTGCCACGCCAAGGAGCCCTGCTCACCAACCAATCAATGGCCCATTTCTGCCCTGATACTGCCTCAGGATACTCCCATCCCCACCCTGGGAGATGAGAAGGTCCCAAATTGCTTTCCCAGTTCCTCTGGAATTGGGGGATCCCCGAAACTGAGACCCCCCTGCCTCCACAATTTGGTTTTCTCTTGCCTCTGGGGATGCTTCTAAATTTGGGAGCTCCTCCATCTCCAATGGCTGGGATTTGTGGCAGGGATTCCACTCAGAACCTCTCTGGAATTTGTGCCTGATGTGCCTTCCACTGGATTTTTGGGGCCCCCAGCACCCCGTACGGATTTGGGGGGTCCCCTCTGTCTACCCCACCATTGAAGAACTCCTCTCTTCACCAAGAAGCACAGAATTCTGCTGGGCCTTTGCTTGTTTATTTTGCTTCCCGACTCTTCTCATGGGGTTCAGAGCCGCTGAGGGATGGGAGTGTGTCCAGGCAAGGAGTGGAGGGTTGGTTGGGGGGAGTGCGGACCACACAAACAGCGCCACTGCACGCATCACCACAGGCGGCACGATGAACGAGGACCACATATGCCAAGCACGGCACGAAAGGAGGCCACGTCAGTCACAGACACAGACATCACGGCAGAGGTGGGAGTGGGGGACCACTGGCCTTCCATGTGCAAAGGACTTTGGGAGGATGGTTGGGGTTTGCATATTTAAAGACAGCTGTCAAGAGGCAGGAAGGTGGGATGGGGGTCCCTGGGAGAACTGAGGGGTCCTAGCAGTGGGAGGAGCTCCCAGTGTGTTGAAAGGGTTTGGGGGTGTGAAGAGAGATCCTGTGGGGCTAGGTGGTGGCATCTGAAGAGGTGGATCTCCAGAGGGATGGGAGACCCACGGAAAGGGGTTCAAAGGTGAGGGAGTTGAGGATTTGGGGAACCAGTGTGCTTGAGAGATCTGGGACCAGAAGTAGAGGTTTCCAGGGCTTTCGGGGCTCCAGGAGGGACTCAGTGGTGTTAGTGTCAGAATGGGGTGCCTGGTGCTTGGGAGCTTCCACGAAGGAAATTCAGTTGGGATTTAGACTGGGTCTTCAGGAATTTGGAGGTTCTAAAATTGAGAATGTAGGTCTTGAGGTGACAAGGAGTGGGACGCTAAAGGACTTGGGAATTCCAAATGTGAGAGTTGGATTTAGGACCAGGAGTGAGGTTTCCCAAGGGACTTGGGCATTCTGAGGCGTGAGAAGAGGGATCTTGGTGAACCAGGAAAGGACTTCTCAAGGGATTTGGAGATTCCAAAAGTGAGAAATGGATTCAGGGCCCAGAGAGGGTTTGCCCAGGGAATTGGGGGTTCTCAGGGTGGGGTGTCAGTCGGAGAAGAGGCTGGCGAAAGACTTCCTCAGGCTGCGGATGGTCTCAGCTTTCACCTCGTCCTGGCTAAGGCTGGGCCTGGGCGGGGCTGGCTCTGGAAGGTTGAAGGCATTGGTCAGAGACTGGGATTTGCTAGAGAGAGACAAGGTGGAGGCATGGGAGGAAGGGGGGGAAGAGGAAGGGAGGAAGGGGAGAGAAACACAATGTTACCCCAGGCCCGGCCCCAGCCCTGCCCCTCTGATCCTGGGGCTGTGCCTCTGACCCTCCCACCCACCAGCGTGGGACTGGACTCTGAAGGGTTCTCAGAAAGTGGGGGAACCCTGGATCAGGCTGGGAGAACTTGGATCCAGAGTGAAGAAGTCTGGGATTTAAGGGAAGAGTCCTGGGCTGAATCTTCTCATAAACCTCTAGGCTAGACCGGGGGAGTCTGATAAAGAAGGTGAAGATGAGCAGGGGGGGTTCCAATGTAAGGGTGAGCTGTCTAGAAGAGAGGCATGGGGGGCAGGCCTAAGGGAGCACTATTGGGTGGGACAGGGAGGACTTGAGCTAAGGTGGGGGGGAGGTCTGGGATGGACCAGACAAGGCAGTGGTGTGATGAGTGGGGAGGAGGCTGAGGCACCAGAAGGGAACCCAGACTGAGAATAGGGTGAGGGCTGGGGAGAGTGTGGAAGTGACAAAGGAGGACTGTTAACTGGGCCAGGAGGAATTTGGGGGATGGGTTGGGCTGGAGGAGGATGCATGGCGGGGGGAAGGCTCTGGGATGGGCAGAGGAGCCTTTGGTGGTCAGGGAGATGCTGAAGTAGGGCCAGCAGGATGCCTGGTCCGAGAGCAGGGGACTTCCCCTGGGCCTAGTGAGAGGAGTCCAAACTGATTTCCTGGGATTCCGGCATGGAGGCTTGGATGGAGGGAGAAGCGCCCCGGGTGGAGCGGAGGCACCTCTGGCCTGGGAAGGATCATAGTTTGGGGAAGGGAGGACTCTGACTCAGACTGGAGAGTGCTCCCTCGCACCCGGGTCTGTGGAGCCTGGGACTTGAGGACGCCTTCCTGGTGCAGGAGCCTGCTTTGGGAGCAGCTAGGAGGGGGCTGCTGTGGAGTCCCCTTACTTGAGCTGGGGGTGCGGGGGTCCCCCGGCAGCGGCGGTGGCAGGTGGCGGCACATCCTGGCTGGGTTTCTGGGCCAGCTGTGGCTTGGTGGGACGTCCAGCGGGGCCTGGGCCACTGGGCCGCGGCTGCTGCGTGGTGGGTGGCCCAGTGCGGGGCATGGGACCCGCCTGGCTAGCCTGGCGTGTGGGGCCGGCAGGGCCAGGCGGCTTCTGGGGCGGGCCCTGGCGCTGCTGGCCGCCAGGCGGCGCTCCTGAGGCCTTTGGCGGAGCCTGACCAGAGACAGACGTCTGGCGTGTAGCCTGTGGGGGGCCCGCCTGGCGCTGGGGTGATGGGGAGGCTGGCGGGCGGGCTGCAGGAGGCGCCCCGGGTCCTCCTGCCACTGGCCGGGATTGGCGGCCTTGACCCTGGGTCAGCTGTGGGGCCTGGGATGCAGGCTGCTGGGGCGCTGATGTGGGACTTGGTAGGCGCTGGGGCAGAGGGCTGCCAGCTGGGGGTCCAAGACCGGAAAGGTGCTGCTGGCCCTGTGGGGGCGGGCGCTGCTGCAACGGGGGTCCTTGGCGTTGGGGTCCTGGGCCAGGCTGTGGAGGGCCGCCTGAGGGACAGAGAGCACACACACACCCAACACGCGTGAGAGAGCAACTGAACGAAGGGGGCAGAGGAGGCTGCTGGGAAGGCGGGGCCAAGGAAACCAGTCCCTCACTTACCCTGTGGAGGGGGCCGCTGCTGAGCTGGGGGCCCAGCGGACTGCTGGGAGGTCTGGCGGCCCAGGGGCAGGGCCCCGGGGGATGGAGTCTGCAGCAGAGGAGGGGGCAGGAGAGGTTAAAAATAGTTAGCAGCTGGAGCATCAGCCAGAGTGGTAGGGTGTTGCCACATTTGTGGCTGAGCTGAGGGGACATCAAGGGGTGGGGACCAGTTCCCAGGGTAGGGACGGGAGGCACTCAGGGGAGTCAGGGTAGCAGCTACTTATTTTTTAAACAATCGGTAATTGTCATCACTTGGGTGACGGTGAGGCCTTGGCGGCTGCTCAGCTCCCACAGCAGGACCAAGGGCTGCTCTTCCACACAGCCCCTCCCCCAGGGCCCGCAGGCTGCCGGGGCACTGCCAGGGGCCTGACCTGGCTGTGAGAGCCCCTGCCTGGGGAAGCATCACGCTGCTGCTGCCGCTGCCTGGGCAAGGCCTGGGCCATCTTGTTGATCACCAGCTCTACAATGAGCTGCTTGTCTTCATCCTGGTGGTCACCGATGAGCGGCATGGAGGAGCCCACCACCTAGGGGAGGACAAGGGAGCCATTCAGGAGAGGGGCAGAAAGGGCTGGTGATGGTGACAGTAACCGAAAGGTTTAAGTCGGCAAAAGGCAGGGCAGCTGCAGAGGAGATGAGCTTCTGCCTGAGAGTCGCTGGTGTTTGCACGGGAGGAAGGCTGGTCTTGTGCAAGATACCTGACAGTCTAAGAGGTACTCAGAGCAGGCTCGGCATTCGGGCCCCCCACCAAGTCCAGCCTCGGCCGGTTTTACTTGGTGCCAAGCTAAGGATGAGTTTTACGCTTTTGAACGGTTGAAAGAAATCAGGAGATTTCGTGATACTTGAGATGTACATGAAATTTATATCCCCGTGTCCACAGCAAGGGTTTTCTAGAAACATCGCCGCACTTACTTGTTGACATGTTGTCTGTGGCTGCGCTGGGGGAGTTGAGGAGCTCAACAGAGACTCTGGCTCACCCAGCGTAAAATGTGCTGTCCGACCTTTGACAGAAAACGTTTGCCAAACCCTGATTTATAGTTTGCTAATGCTTTATCTTTTACAAAGACCTTTGTGGTTTACAAAGCCCCTTGCCCTTTACAAAGGGCTATGGGATATATGCTGTGTTTAGACTTAGAAAGTGTTTTTCAAAGGGTGCCTTTGTTTACAAAATGGTTTACCACCGGATAACGCCATCCTGTTTACCAAGCAGTCTGGATTTCCAAGGCATTTTACAGCTGATAAACTGCTGACTATTTACCAGAGGCATCACTGTTTACAAGGAACTTTAGAATGTTGAAAGTGCTTTGCTTGGATAACAAGGACTTCCCAGTTTAGAGTTCCCTTTTCAGTTTTATAAAGCCCTTGCTCACTACTAAACACTTCCTAATTTATAAGGTACTCTACAGAGTGCTTTGGTATCAATCGCCACTCTTTACTATAAAGTACTTTATAGTTTATAAAGTGCTTTTTTGCTGTTTGCCAAAGACTTTCCAGTTCACACAACACTGTAAAGGTTGCTGAGTGCTTTGCCATTCACCGAGGCGTCTCAGTTCACAGGGCACTTTATAGTTTACTAAGTATTTTGTCAGGGCTGTCCCAGTTCACCAGGCACTTTACAGTTTACTACATACTTTGCCATTTGCTAAGAACCTTCTGGGCCACAGGTTCCTCTGAAGAGAGTGCTTGACAGTTTACAAAGCGTTATTGCCACGCACCTGCTCCCCCTCTGTGCTCCCACCAATCCCTGGATGTTCCCACCTCAATGATGTGGTCCCTTCCGTCTTTGCCATGCAGTGCTTCCACTGCGCAGATGTCCAGTCCCCCAAAAATCTCTGAGCACGTATCCACCCACAGCTTGTACCTGCCAGGACGTGGGACAGGGAGGGAGACGGGTCAGTTCCTGGCCTGGGCGGCCACACTCCCACCCTCACTTCCCTGCCCAGCCTGAGTTCGGGCTGCCCACCTGTCAGACATCGCAATCTGCTCCAGCATCGCAGAGCCGGTGTTGGTCTTCCAGTTCCCTGACACTGACGTCCTCCTGGGGGACAAGAGGAGAGGGGCTCAGGGGGGCCTGTGCTGCACAGGGCAAGGCCCCCCTCCTGGGCTTCATTCTCTCCACTCACATGTAGGCCTTGTAGTTCTGCCCAATCTTCTGGACACGCACGTCATATTTGGCATCGATGAAGGGCTCGGCAGTGGCGTATGTCTTGGTCAGTGCCACGACGCTTGCGATGTCCTGGAAGTCGTGCTGGTTGTCCACTTTGACCTATGGCAGTGGGGCAGGGATCAGGGCCTGGTCAGAATGGGGCAGCAGTGGGGAGCCGGGGGCCTCAGGGGTGCATGCAGATGACACAGGTGAGCTGAGGACTCAACACCTTGGCACGCGAGCATGCGTAGTTCTGGGTCTCCTGGTGTTTGTATGTGCACACACAATGCTGGGCGCCTACACCTCTGTGAACATCCTGAAGACCACTGACTCACTTTCCGTGGATAGGTTATATGGTATGTGAATTACATTTCAATAAAGCCATGGGGAAGTTCAGCGTCTATACAGTAATACAGATGGGCATCCAGACACAAAATCAGTTGAACGCAATAAACAGACAACACGAGCATGGACACGTGTACAAATTACAACTGTGCCTTCTACATTTTACAGTGACAAAATTAGGTAGGAGGTACACAGGCCCCCAAGACCCTTGAATGCAAAATATGTTGTGTGTTCAGGTACGCACAGACACAAGGCAACAATAAGATGCATAAAACCGGCTGAATGTATAGAGAATATTGGGCCACCAAAGTCAACTGAATATAAGGGGAAAATACAAAAAGATAAAGAATACACCAAGACAATCCTACAGGATAACTGGTGTACATTGGTGGGATACTCGGATATACCTCGGCATGCACACACAGTATCAGGAGCATGCGCCCTCCACAAGCACACAGACGCCCCAGCAGAGGACTCACCTTGCCCATCCCAGAGTGCGCATGCCCCATCTTCACAACCACAGGGTATGTTGTGCTGCTGAGCTGATAGGATGGAAAGGCAGTGTGATCAGGGCAGGAGGGCCGATTGCCAGGGTGGGGGTGCTGCTTAGGGGTATCCGTCCAGCGGGAGCCACATTATGAGCCATTTCCCAAAAGAGGTGGGTCAGAGAAGAGGCCGGGGCTGGGGATCACACAGCACCTCCAAGCCCAGAATTGAACCCCCACAGCTCTGCCTGTCCCTCCCGCCAGATTTCCCGCCTCTGCTTTCCCAGGCAGAGGCATGCAATAAGTGGGGGGGGACTTTGCGGAAAAGGGAAAGTTTGTTTTTACAGTGGTGGATGAAAGAGAGTGAGTGTGTGCATGTTGCATGCACGGGGTGTGGTGGTGAGCATATAGCAACTGGATCCCTCAGCTAGCCTTGTATGTAAGCCTCATACACACACACACACACACACACACACACACAACTCAGATCTATACAACCAAACCCAGATAGATATACTTACGCAGGTTGAGACCCTCAGGACAGACACAACTACGAGCAACACAGGCTGCGGAGCTCAGCTCATTCTCTGGCCGCACAGAGACCCACCCGATCACTCATGCAGCCGGGTGCTCAGACACGCAAGCCCCCCTCTCCTAGCCCAAACCCATATGGCACTTGGAGGGACACACACAACACGAAGGCTCAGCCATTCGACACGGAGGCATAGCCCTCAGCAGCACACAATGGAATCGGGCAGTATCCACAATGCATCCACAACACTCAGACACACACGCAAAACTCCTGGGCACAGGCACAGAAGACAAAAAGGCCCACAGCACATACAGTGGTACCCACACTCCTCGGTATTTGCATGACCTCAGAGACCCACCCCGAACCCCTGGGCAAGCAAAAAGTCAGTTCATCTAGGGACACCCCGCCCCCTGCAGGCCATGCTCCATCTACCAGCCACACCCACAATCCTCCGTTTACAGACCACACTCCTGGATGTGTGCACACACACACTCAGGAGATATACCTCAAGTGCTTGCCCAGCCTGAGCGGGGTAGCAGGGGCCGAGTTGGCGGAGCCCAGCCCCACATCACACAGGCACGCAGGGCTGCACCCCTCCCTCCGCTGTGGGGTAGAGATGGCATTCCTTTCCCGGAGGGACGGAGAGGCGGAGGGGTGGCTGCAGTTCCCGACAGGCACAGGAAGCAGGCTTGGGGATGACCGACTGACCTTCGGACCTCACCCTCCCTCTGCACTCCCACCTTCCTCATTTCCCAAATGATTGGCGTCATGATGGGGCGCTGTTGGGACAGGGGATCCGGAATCCTCAGCTGACTTTCCAGAGAAACAATACCGAGGCTACGTGACGTAACACTAGAGCACATCGCCTTTCACAGAGGTGAACAGCACATCCGCGATCCTGTGTGCAGCCTAGAGCTGCTGTACAGGAGACACACAATTTCCAGAGGCAACATAACTTGAGAATGTACTTTACAGTTTACAGAATGCTTTGGTATCAATCGCCACTCTTTACTATAAAGTACTTTATAGTTTATAAAGTGCTTTTTTACCGTTTGCCAAGGACTTTTCAGTTCACACAACACTGTAAAGGTTGCTGAGTGCTTTGCCATTCACCGAGGCGTCTCAGTTCACAGGGCACTTTATAGTTTACTAAGTATTTTGCCAGGGCTGTCCCAGTTCACCAGGCACTTTACAGTTTACTACATACTTTGCCATTTGCTAAGAACCTTCTGGGCCACAGGTTCCTCTGAAGAGAGTGCTTGACAGTTTACAGAGCGTTATTGCCACGCACCTGCTCCCCCCTCTGTGCCCCCACCAATCCCTGGATGTTCCCACCACAATGATGTGCTCCCTTCTGTCCTTGCCATGTAGTGCTGCCACTGCGCGGATGTCCATGGGGCTATTCAACACCCTCAGGGCACACCCCCACCCCAGAGAGGAATACATGCCACCTACAGGCACACACCACTCTCAGAGGCAGAAACATTCTCCCCCCAGGTTTCTGGGCACGCCTTTTCATGAACCCTTGCCTCCTCTTGACCTGAGCCTGAACACAAACTGTTTGTGTGCCCCCATGTGTGCGTGTAGGGAGTCTGCCCTCGGGGATCTCCTGGAGCCCAGGGTTTACATCTTGGCCTCTCTTCCTAAGGTCAAGCAGAACTCCAGGCAGGTCACTTAAGCCCACTTCGGGTTTCAGTTTCCTGATCTGTCCAAAGGACACGAGCAGACCCATGCACTTGGTGTGGGGGGACTGTCACACTCTGCACGCCCCAGCTGGGCTCACAGCAGCCTAGATGATCAGGCACACAGCCAGACACCCTCCAGGAGACCTCAGCAGTTTGCAAACCTGCACAATTACACAGATCCACACGTCCCCTCATGGGCAAACAGGCAGCAGAACTCTGCTGATTCAGGTTTCGGAGCCACCAAGTGGCATCAGAGAGGCTCAGCGAGGGGCAGCCTGCCGCAGGACTTTCCCTTTTACTCCCACTTCTCCTTGGCGGCCACTGACTCAGCCCCTGTCTCACCCGCTCTCATTCCCGCACTTGCACAATCACCTTCGAATTTCTGGCATACTTGCCCCCCACCTTGGCTAGTATCCCCATCACAGTCATTTCTTCACTCTCATTCCTGGGCAGATCACTCACCCAGCTTGCATGTCTTGGTCTCCTTATCCATATAATGAGAATAGGAACAGTTCCTACCTCACAGGGACATCACGAGAAACAGGTCAGTTACTTGGGGGAAAACACTCAGCACAGTGAGTATCTGGCATGCAGGAAGCTTCAATCTTCAAAAAAGTGTTGGGTACTATTATTTGTATTGGTGTAGCACCCCTTCATTAGCCAACATTTATTACCAAGGAGGTAATGGGGAATTGACTGTGATACACTTACAAAGATTTTAGAACAATGCCCCACACCTAATAAACTCTCTAAACGCTGCTGGTTTGGTGGTGGTGGTGGTGTTGATTAGGCTAACTTACCCGAGGTAATGAAACTTAAGTAACAAGAGGGTCTTGGAGACTGAATGAGATAATTTACACCAAGTCTTTAGGGAAAGGCACACAGCAAGTGCTCTGTAAGTGCTGCTATCATGGCCGCCACCATTATTATGGCCGGTCCTCCCTGCACTAAGAAAGGATGTCACTTAACCCTCGGAGCCCTTTCCCAGGACCCCAGGAAAGATTCAGGCAGCGTCTGGAAGCTGGTGGGCAGGGGTTGCCTCACCCCACACCCCACCAGTGGTGTGGGAGGGTTGGTGGGGAAGGGGCAGGGCAGGATGGGAGGGGATCTATTTTCTACTGACTCACTGGCCTCTTTCACCACCATTGAACCTCCCCTCCCCAACACTCACCCTTCCAGCTTGCCAGGACTGTGCCCTGACTGGGTTAAGATCCTGGTGCCAGTTACCCTAGGTTTAAATCCCAGCCATACCCTGTGATCCTGAGAGTTCATCATTCCCTCTACACCTTGCATTTCCTCATCTGTAAAACACACACCCACCTCAGAGATTTACTGTGAGCGCTAAGTGGGAGAAATTATGCCAAGTACCTGGTACATAGTTGTGCTATATAAATGCTGGCTATTTGCCTGTGTCTTTGAGGGGGTTAGGACCCAGTCTCTAGCTCCAGGCCTCCTGAATTCAAATTCCAGTTCTGTCACTTCTTAACCTGGATCTTGGATAACACTTAAACTCTCCTGCCTCAGTTTCCTCAACATGTGTTCCTCCTCATTTACCTGCCTTATCTCCCTCAACTGCTTCTATTTACTGTATTTCCTTTCACCTCCCCTACTCTTCGCCAGAATGCCACATCTACCGGGAGAGAGATTTTTGTGGGGTTTTTTTGGTGTGTGCTTGGCACAGAGTAGGGGCACAATATATGTATGTTGAGGGAATGAACAAACGCAGGCTTCAGCCATAGAGAATTTTGGAGATGTGGGTGATTGGAGAGAGTCTAGAGACTTTAGGGGAAGGCCCTGGGGGGATTCCAGCCTCTTAGCCCTCCGTGGAGGCTGCCTGGAAGGACTGGTGCCTGGGCGTGGGGGAGGAGGATGGCCCGGGAGAGGCTCAGGAGGAGGGGGAGGGGGAGGGCAAAACTCCTTTTCGGCACAGCTCTCAGCCCGCCTCTTGGCGGCCACTGTTGGTGGGCGGATGAGTAATGCATCCCGGAAGCCTGGAGGCCTGTGGTTTCCGCACCGCCACCCCCACCCCTTGAGTGGACATTTATCCTCCGCTGCTCAGGCCCTGCCGCCATCGCCGAGGACCCAACGCGTGGAGAGCGGAGAGCATACAGCAGAGGTAGGCAGGGGCCTGAAGCCAGGCTGGAGGTTGTGTACCAGACATCTGGCTACCCAGCCTGGCCGGTGGGTACCAGGGCCCTGGGCTGGTCAAGGGGAAGAGGGTGGGGGCCTGAACTCCCCCAATCTCCACACTCCAAACTCCTTCGAACCCTTCACATCCATTCCCAACTCCCCCAAACCCGGCAGTTCTAATACCACAGATGCCTCCGAAACTGCCAACTCCCCTAGATTCTGTCATTGCCCCCCAAGTCCCCCACCTCCAAATCCCTGCACCTCCTCAAACTCCCCTAGCACCCAATCCCCCAGACTCCTAAATGCCCAACTCCCTGAAACTCAGAACTTCTGCTCATTCAAGCACCCCAAATTTTCCAAGCCCCCAACATCCTCCAAATTTCTCAACCTCCCTAATTCTTTCACCTCCTATATCTCTCAATATGCACAACCTTGAAATTCCCAAACTCCAGCTCTGCAAACCCCAACTTCCTCCCCTTAAACTCCTCAACTTTTTGATTTCTCTAGGCCCCTGAAATCCTCAAACTCTCCCAGCCTCTTTATTCCCCAATACCAAAGCCCTCAACTCAACCATCCTCTAAATTGCTCAAACTCCACAATTCTTCAACTCCACAGCCCCCCAACCCCCAAACTCCTCCAGGCTCTCCAAACCTTCAAATTCCTCAGGCCCAAGTGCAGTTGCTTAACCCCCCTCCAGGTGTGTGTGGGGGCCAGGAAGAGAAGCCTGCCCAGATCCTCAGATCAGCTGTACTGAGCCCTGCTCTCCACCGCTGCAGAACCAACATGGCCCCCTTTGCAACCCTGGCCTCTGGCATCCTGATGCTGCTGTGGCTGGCAGCCCCCAGCAAGGCCTGCACCTGTGCCCCACCCCACCCTCAGATCGCCTTCTGCAACTCTGATATCGGTGAGTCTGTACCGCACTCTTCCCACACACTCTGTGCCTTGGTTTCCCTCTCAGTCCAGCAGGACTCACTATGTACTGGCCTCTAGAACAATTCCACTTGGCCCTGCCCTGACTCTGCTTTAGCCACACTGGCATCCCCAAGCTTCCTTGATAACTTCAGCACCAACCCTACCTCAGGGCTTGTTCCCTCTGCTTGGTACACTCTTCCCCACAGCTCTCCACATGGGGGGCTGTCTCAAGGGGAGGGAAGGCCGCCTTCTCAGGGTGGCCTTTCCTTACCACCCTGCTTAAAATTTTACCCCCTGGCTCTTGGTATTCCTGATCCCCCTTACCCAGCTCTGAAATTCCCCATCATACCTAATACCTTCTAGCATTCCATATACTTACTGATTTTGCTTGTGTTTCATCTCTCTCTCTCCCCCTGATGAGTGTGCGCTCCACCAGGGAAGGGACTTCTGTGGTCTGTTCACTCTTGTGTCTGTAATGCTCAGAGCAGTGCCTGGCACACAGAAGGCGTTCCAAAATATTTGTGGAGTGAATGAAAATATCTTGAATATATGAAAAAGGCTTAAAGCAGTGCCTGGCAAAGAGCAGGCGCACAACACTGCGATGGACCAGTTACGGAATTAATGAATGTGTGGCTGGCTAAGTACATGGCTGTCTAGCATCCAGCGATCCCTGTTTAAGAATGGGCTTTGGGGCCTCCCTGGTGGCCTAGGGGTTAAGTCTCAGCTGCATCAGACTGACATTGATCCCCACCAGGGAGCTCCCGCTGCTCCCCTCAGCAGTGTATTTCAGTCAGTCTGCCAGTTCTGCTCCCTACTCTGTCTCTGGTGAATCCTGTCACCACCCCGAACTTCTAGCTTGCACCTCAGTTCTATGCAAAAATAATCTTTTTTTAAATCTTAAAAAGGAAAAAAAGAATGGGCTTGGCTAGTATTACTATTATTATTTTTTTCCCACTGGCTCATGCAGTCTATTTGACTCCTTCCTGCCTCCCTCCTCCCCCCAGTCATCAGGGCCAAGTTCGTGGGGAACTCAGAAGTCAACCAGACCACCTTATACAAGCGTTATGAGATCAAGATGACCAAGGTATTTCTCCCGCGCCCCACCAGCAGTTCCAAACATCTTCCTCCCGGTCAAAACAGAAGCTTCTGGCCACCAGTTGTCAAAAAGATGTTATGAGAATTTAGGGGAGAAAGTGGAGTTGGGAGGGTTGTGTCAGTAAATGAGACGTCCCCCTTATCCACTGACAGATGTTCAAAGGATTCAACGCCTCCAGGAATACCCCTGACATCCGGTTCGTCTACACCCCCGCCATGGAGAGCGTCTGCGGCTACTTACACCGGTCCCAGAACCGCAGCGAGGAGTTTCTCATCGCTGGTGAGGCCCCGCCCTCTCCTGTGCCACGCCAGCCGGCTCCTCAGCCGCTGCCGGGCAGCCCGGCAAGGCTCAGAGGGAACGGGCGCTGTGGAAGTGGGACCGCCCCAATTTCAGCCTATCAGAGGCTGGGGCAAGGCTCCCCCCACCTTCTCCCAGCGGGGTCTACGCTCCAGGCGCCCTGTCGCCCTCCATCAGAAACTGCGTGTTACCTCTCTCTCTCTCTCTCTCTCTCTCTCTCTCTCTCTCTCTCTCTCTCTCTCTCTCTCTCTCTCTCTCTCTCTCCCCCCATCCTCCCCCTCTCCCTCTCTCCTTCCGCTCCCCTCCCCTCTCTCTCTGTCTAACCCCGTCCTTTTTCTTTCTCTCCCCCACCCCAGGACAGCTGTGGAAGGGGCACGTGCACATCTCCACCTGCAGCTTCGTGGCTCCCTGGAACAGTCTGACATCTTCTCAGCGCCAGGGCTTCTCCAAGGCCTACGCTGTCGGCTGCGAGGAATGCACAGTGAGTGCCCCACCCTGACAGCGGGCCTTGGCTCCTCCCCAAACTAGGCTATTTCTTACTCTGCCTTGTGACAGCTCCCTAAACCCCAGGGAGGTCCCTGATAGCTCTTGCTGTTCCCCCCAACCCAAGACTGTTCCCCTAGAACTTCTGGTTGTTCCCTTGCCCTGTGATACCCTGTGTTTCCTCCACCTTCTGGCTGCTCCTGTCTCTCTAACTCTCCCCCTGACTATTCTGTAGTCCCCCTGTCTGTTTTTGACCCCCCTGTGATTGTTTCTTGCTTCCCTGGAATGTTCTCCAAGAGCCCAAAGTGGTGTTTTCCAAACCCGCTGACCCCCAGGCATGTCGGGTTGCTGCTCTGCATGTCTGTTCCTTCTGCACACAAGGGCGACCACACCGACTGCCCTTCCGATTATTCCAAGGCTCTTCCCTGACGGCCTCCAGGCCCCCGTGTTGGCTGAGCCCAGAGACTGTCGCTGAGCCCCAGGACCCTTCCCAGGCACCAGCCGCTTCCTTCTAGTGCGAGTTGTTTCCTACAGCTGTGGGCAGCTTCCCAAGAGGCCTGCCTACCTGCGCCCAGCCCCCACGTCTGTTTCCAACTTCCGTTCTGGGAAACAGACCCTTCCCCTGGCTAAAGCCATCTTGCTGAGCCCGATGACGGTTCCTCCAACGGGAGGGACATCTAGCGTCTGTGCCCTGATGGGGAGACACCAAGTCTTCCCAGCAGCTCAGTGTTAAAAATTGAGGTGGGGAAAGGTCTGCTCTGTAGGGGAGGAGCAGGAGGACAAGCCCTCAGAGGTGTACCTCCGTCCCCTCTTCTAGGTGTTTCCCTGTAGATCCATCCCCTGTGAGCTGCAGAATAACACTCACTGCTTGTGGACAGACCAACTCTTCAGACGCTCTGAGAAGGGCTTCCAGAGCCGCCACCTCGCCTGCATGCCCCAGGAGCCAGGCCTGTGCACCTGGCAGTCCCTGCGATTCAAGGGGGCCTGAACCCTGCCCCCAGGGGGAGCCACCGCCTGCCCAGTATTCACGCCCTTCTCTACTTCCAGCTCTTTTCCCCCCAGACAATGAAATAAAGAATTGCCACCCAGCAGGCAGGGTCCTTGTGTAGTGTTTGGGAACAAACTCATGTGACCTGGTGGGAACACCACGGACTAATGCTGAGGGTTGAAGGATGCAGAGGTTTGTTTTTTTTTTTACATAAAATGTGAGGTATTCGCATTAGCAGTGGGGAGCTGCAACATCAGTAATGCTAATTTAATCTGCATTGTCAACCTCAATTTACTGGCTAATCTTTCTATCTGGTACTTGAACAGTCTACTAGGGCTCTCAAGTTCATAAATTGCTCCACTGCTGGCCTGGGCAAATCCCTCTATTTGCAAACCCTTCCAGCGGACAAGCCCATTGACAAATGCCCTATCGGTTGGTGGCAGCTCTCCTCCTGGCCTCAGATATTGTCCTGGTGTTGTCCAGTGCAACCCCTGCGCTGTGCAACCCGGGTTAAGTGTCCCTACCCTGGGGCTGTGTACGTGACTGAAAGAGGAAGCCCCCAGGTGATCCCCTCCACCACAGCCCAGCCAGGGACTCTGGAAGAAGCGGTAGCCCTGGCTTCCCACTCACAGCCTGCGGGAGATTCCCTAGGAGCGGTTGTTTGGGGAATCGGAGAGATGGGAAGAAGGTGCAATCTGGAAATCTCCCAGTTCTGTCTTCCTCCTCCTCCCCCAACCCCTCACTCCTGTCACCAGCTCTGAAGGAAATACTGACAGCGATGAAGTGCAGGAGGATTAAAAACCAAGACCAACCAGGTACACCAGCCTCTTCCAACATGGCTGTCTCCTTACTAAAACTGGGCCCTCAAGACCCACACCTCATCTTTCTGGGTCACCTTCCCCATAAAATCTTGAGTGACAGACACCTTCCCACCCCCCAAGCACTCCCTTCCTTTGCCCTTTCTGCTCTCATAGCTGAGGCCCAAGCTGCTGGGCCCTTCCCAGGCCTTGGTTCCTGCCCCTTACACTCCAAAGGTCCTGACTCGGAGTCAGAATTTCAGATTGGTGCAGTCAGTAGAACCTTCAGATGTCCTGTTGACTCGCATCTGCCTGGAAAAGGGCTCCAATCTCTCTCCTTTGGTGAAGGAAAGGATCCCTGGTTCCTTCTCATCACGCTACCCACTGCTCCTACCATTAAGAACCTAAGTCTCCAGGGAATTCTGGGTCAAAAAGCATAGACCCTCCCAGGGCATCCCTGGGGGCACAATAGGTTAAGCAGCGCTGTGGAGCTGTCAGCGGCTGTGGCACCAGTTCGATGCCCGGCCGGGGAGATTCCCACATGGCGCAGCAGACCTCTCCTGCCTCGCCCGCTGCTCCCCTCAGCAAGGTATTTCAGTAGATCTGCCTGTTCTGCTCCCTACTCTGTCTCTGACCCTCTCGCCACCCCACACCTCTGGCCTGCACCCCAGCTTGTATGCAAAAATAAAATAAATCTTTAAAAAAAAAAGCATATGCCCCTGGATCCCATGTCTCCCTGCCTCAGCCTTTGGACCACTTCGGAGGGTTCCCCTGGGCCCAAGGATCAGGAGGGGTGGAGGTGAGCACACAGGGCAGGAGATGCCCACTGCAGCAGCGATTTCTACGTCAGTGTGTCACTTTGGTGATGCCTTTGGTGACGAACGTCATGGGTGCAAAGCAGCAAACGGAAGCTCTTGCTGTGGGTACAGCTGTAGAGACAGGCCTGGGTCTTGGCTTGACCCTGGTGGCGTGTTGCTATGGCTTCAGCCCGCAAGAGTTGGCAGCGCCTGACATTTCACTAAACCCTAGTACCAGCTCCCTGCACTGTCTACTGGGCCCGCCTATCCCCTGAAGCTGAGCTATTTCAGCTCCTGAGAGGAAGGTGTAGTAGAAAGTGTCTGGGAAAGATGGAGCCCGGTGTGGAGGCCATTCTCCTGCTGGCCTGCCCCCTGCAAGTGCTACCCTGGGCCAGGATCCAGTTTCATGGACAGGGCCTTCCACCAGGCCCGTCCAGAACAGGGCACAAGGCCACCTTCCCCAGACGCTGGTGGGATCTCCTGGCAGTGTATCTGGAGTCCTGGAGTCACTACATTTCCTCCCGTTTTCCCTTCTAGAAAATCCATTAAATCTGGTTTAATCCATTAAATCAGAAAATCTGCCCCGCCCTCACGCCCACCCTCATCCCAATGTTCCATGAGTCAATGTGTGAATCTTTGCTTGGATGAGACCGATGGCTGAGAAGAAGCATGTGGGGGTGACAGCCCTGTGAGGTGTGGGGCATGGGGTTCAGTTCAAAGGGTCACCTGGGGCCAGCCCTTCCCTCACCTGAGCCTCAAACCTTCTCCCTAAAAGGTGACTTCGCTGTCCTTACCCGGAATCCTTCAGAGGTCTGTGCTAGGGTTGGAGAGTGCTGGGTGGGTGTGCTCACCTCTGGGGTAATTTTTCAGGTCAAAGCACATGAAATTCTCAGAGAGGTAACTTGATGTGTAATAATTCTAGCCGTGATTTACTTTCTAGACACGTAATGTAGTATAACGATGAACATGAACCTGGCGCTATCATGTTACCTCTATGTACTCATGTTACTTCAATTTCCACATCTGTAAGACAGGGATAAAAAGAACACCTAACTCCTGGGGTCAATGTGAACATTAAATGCCCAGAACAGTGTTAGGCACAAAACACTTCAAAAGTATGAGTTGTTATTGGTAATACTTATGGTAAATATAATTCAATATACAACTCTAGAAGTGATCGTTCGTATCAGTAATTATTTACAATATTGCAGGTACTGTTAATACTTTACCATGCTGAAAATAATGTGTAATGTGTAATAAGTACAGGACATGTAATACTGTAATAATTTCACATAGCCTGAATAATGTGTAATGTGTAATAAGTACAGGACATGTAATACTGTAATAATTTCACATAGCCTGATAGCCTTAGTTTAACTTGTGATCCTGATACTATCCCCAGAGACATTATAAATAATTAATGTGCTCATTTGTAATGCTCTTGTTACTATGGTACTTGTACACTGCTTTCCAGTGTGCAAATCTCCCCACTGACAAAGACTTCTGAAGACACCCTTCCTCTGCCCCAGTGATAGCATCCCCTGCTGTGAAGTGCTTACTGTGGATTTACAAGCCACCACGTTTATAAATCTTTACTGCTGACAAGACTACAGGTGACAGGTCTCTTGGTAAATCCTTTCTTCAAAAAGTCCCCTCTCCTCATTGTACAAATTCCCTCTTCCGTAAGAATCCCACTAATAAATCTCTGTTGAGCTATGGCCTTTTTAATAAATATCCCTTCGACATATCCCCATTGATGATCCCCGCTGACAAATCCCCCCATTCACCAATACCCAGCAGCACTCTGTCACCCCCTGATGGAGCCCAGTGAAAAATACCTCTCTTCACAACTACCCATTTATTAGCACAGTCCCAACTGACCACTCATTGATGAATCTCTCTATTCATAAATAGCTTTTTTCTATGACCTAATTCCCATTGACAAATTTCCCCATTCACACATCATGACCCCCTGGCATACTCCCCCATTCAGATATGCCTAACGAAATGTTCTCATTGATGAGCTCCCTTGTCAAAATCTTCCCATTCAGAAATACCCACAATTGACATCTATCTCATTTAAGCCCGTTTGAAAATATCTTCATTCATAAAACCCCACCCATCCATAGAGGCCCTATTGATTGACTCCCACTGATACATTCCTCCATTTTTGCTATCTCCAATTGGAAAATCTCCCTGTTGGAACAGCTCCTCATGGGTTGAAACATCTCTCCTCACCCCCACGACAGATGAGGAGGTAGCTTTCTATAATAAGACCAACCCTTTCTTTGATCAGTAGAGACTGGTATCTACATCTCACTGTCCAACCCTGAATGGCGCCTATGCCAGTGGTGCTGAAATCCCCCATTACACTGCAGAGCCCACGCTAAAGGAAATGATTAGGACACACGTTCTCGCTCATTGTGGGGGTAAAGGTAGAGCTGTTTTTTCTTTTACAGAAGACTGAAAGTCTGCACAAGAAACGGCTGGGACCCCAGATACACTCCCTAATGAGCAAGCCCCACTCCAGTAAAGGCTGCAGGTATGACCTCTTGAAAGAGTAAACTTAATATTCACATGCCCAGGTGCATCTCCTTGTTGTTGGCTGTGTATTCTCCACTAAGCTTGGGCCTCCTGCTGAACCTTTGTGGGGAGCTACAGCTCTGACGGATGGAGGTGGGACTATGGTGCCAGGGCCCCAGACTCAGTGTCCTTAGTCCTCACCACAGGGGCCTCGCCCTGGCCCCAGGCTCCCGGAGAGCAGTAGTGTTGGACAGATGTTCCTTGAATCCTCTCCTGATGGGGGGTGCACTGGGCTGAGGAAAGGTCAAGCTTCAACTTGCCCTCCTGGGGCCCTCAGGGCCCTGCCATGAATCCTGCCTTCCCGGTGGCCCCTGCTTGGCTCCTGGCTTTGTCCATATCCACCACTGGGTGAGCCTTCAGGTGCTACCAACCGAACCTCCACGGTACTTCTAACTCAGACAGAGGTAAGTCTGTGCAGACCTCAGAGAAGTCTCCAATACAGGGGTTCACACTAAGGTTCCAGAGGGGCGATAATGCCTCCCAAGGTGGTAGAGTCTGGAGGAAAGGTGCTCTGCAGACTTTCACCCCCAAGAATTATAGATGCAGAACATCTTGAATGCCTAGACCCCAAAGCTTCCCTGATACATTTCTCCTACCCTTTGTCCTTATGGCTTAACTCCGGGGGTACACATCCTCACTGAGATCATGCAGCATTATGAGTTCAAGTCACCAGGATACCCTGCCCATTCTTTCCCTCACTTGTCTCCCCACCAAAATATAAGTCCTGACCCTGCTGTGGAGTAGGGTGTGTCTCTGAGATCCCAAAGCTACTGATATGACACTAAGACCCCAGGCTCTCACTCCATAAATGCTCTTCAGTCCCAGTGTCCTTCCCTCTATCCCCCCTCATAATCAAGAACCTAAATATAAAGAGCTCTGTGGCTAGATCCACCTATGTGACCACTGAGAACAGCTGTGGTAACGTCTGTGAGGACAGATCCCTTGCTAGGAAATCCTCATTACAGGGCAGCCAGGCTCTCTCCGCCCAGATGGACTCTTGACCCTCAGGTCTCCCTCTGTCCCAGCCCTGGAACAAAGTACCCCCGCCCCAGGACATTCTCCGACCGAGGGCCTCCCACCCCAGGATAATGTGCTCCCAATTGCAGGCAATCACAGCAAATTCTGACCCCCACCGTAGTGTGCTGCATCTCTGGGATGCACCACTTGGGGATCGGTGTGTCCTAACACAGTGCAGGCAATCACAGCAAATTCTGACCCCCACCGTAGTGTGCTGCATCTCTGGGATGCACCACTTGGGGATCGGTGTGTCCTAACCAAGGGAATCCAGTCACACTTCACGACTGTCAAGGTCTGTCCCCTCTGGGCTCTTTGAGGGATGGGAAGCTGTACTTGAGGAAATGAGTGGTGTGTCCTTGGAAGGGGCTCAGGGAGAAGGACATGAGGGACGCTTCCTGAATATCTACAGGAAACCATGCCACTGGGCCTTGAGTGTGCCCCTCGGGTATTCCCGTAGCCAAGGCATAGCGCTCCGGCCCGTGCCTTGCTCCCAGTTCTTTCTGCCCGCTGCTTCCTCTCCCTATGTCCTGCCCCCAGTTCCCTTGTGTTCCCTACTCTCTCCCTGCTCCTTACGCCTTGTTCCCTGCACCTGTCCTATTCCCTTTCACCATCCTGGCCCCTCTGCCTGTCCTTTTTTTTTTTTTTTTTAAGATTTATTTTTTTATTTATACATACAAGCTGGGGTACAGGCCAGAGCCGTGGGGCGGCGAGAGGCTTCACCAGAGACAGAGTGGGGAGCAGAACAGGCAGATCAGAAATACATTGCTGAGGGGAGCAGCGGGAGAGGCAGGAGAGGTCTGCCGCACCATGTGGGATTCTCCCCGGCCGGGTGTCGAACTCGCGTCGCCGCTGCCGACAGCTCCACAGCGCAGCGCTTAACCGCTGCGCCACCGGGGAGGCCCTCTGCCTGTCCTTGGTACCTGTTGTCTTTTTCTTCTAGGAGCAGAAACTGTGAGGAGAAGCCCGTGGAGCAGCGCTCTGCCCCATCCACCTCCAGGTGCTTCCTCATCACCCCTGCAAAGCCACATCCCAGCTCCAACCTCGCATAGCGCCCATGCAGCGACACCTGCTTGTCGGAGCGCCGGCCAGAACATGCAGCCATGAGCTCGGCCGCCTTCCCTGGTGACCCGACACCTGCTGCCGAACCCTCATGCCCAGCAGTCTCTTGCCTTGGCCTCACACTCAACTCAGACACAGCGAAAGGGACTCGCCACCTTCTGCAAACTCATAAACCTCACTAAGCCCATCAAACACCCCCCACTGTCCCCTCAAGCCTCCCAAAGAAAGCTCTGATCAATTTCTTGCATGCTGGGGATCCATCTGGTCATGTCTGTTTCTTGATCTGGGTGCACGTGACAGAAACGTGTTCATTTTATGAAAATTCAATGAGCTATACACTTATGATATGTCTCCCTTTCTGAACCTGTCACATCACAGTGAAACTGGCCCCTCAAAAAAAACCTCTGGTAACCTATTAACATATCTCCCCTGCTCCTCCCTTCACTCCCTCACTCACTCCTGCCCTCTCTACTTCACACAATTCCCACATCCCTGACCTCGTTGATCCTCACTCTGAAGCTCCTTCTCTTTCCTCACTGCACAGGGACCATGGATCCTGGGCCCAGAGTCTTGGGGTCAGACTCTACCTGTCACTTTCTGAACCCCCTAGAAATATTTGCTGAGGGCTTCCTTGGTGGCGCAAGAGGTTAAGTCTCAGCACTATGAAGCTATCTGCAGCCACTGCAGCACGAGTTCGATCCCCAGCCAGGGAGCTTCCCACATGGCGCAGCAGACCTCCCCTGCCTCGCCCACTGCTCCCCTCAGCAGTGTATTTCAGTGGATCTGCCTGCTCTGCACCCCACTCTGTCTCTGGTGCATCCTCTCACCCCCCATACCTCTGGCCTATACCCTAGCTCTTGCATGCATAAATAAATAAAATCTTAAAAAAAAGAAATATTTGCTGAGCCATAAGTTACCTGGAGTGCAGGTAGCAAGGGGGGTTGAATTTCTGACCCTCTGCCCTCCTCACCTCTAAGTCTGCACAATAAAAGCACATCACCAGATGAGCAGATCACCAGAAGTTGGAGTGAAAAGAAGTGAAACTGAACTTAATAAGGTCTTCCCATGTACCCTACCCCCAACTGGTAACTATTTAGACACAGCGAGCCGAGCAGCCATGTGCATTCCTGGCAGTCTGCAACCTTGATGGAATAGTTGGGGCAGCAGAATCAGCGTGCTAATGTGTCTTGCATCACAAGATGGAGGCTGGGCAACCCTTCTACCAAAGCTTCAAAGTACAGGGTGGGGGAACATTGTTCCTGCAAATCCAGACCTAGCCTTTTGCCCCTGTGTGCTGCACAGTGGGGTGGGGGACAAAAGAGGAAACGGAGGCAGCAAGCTGGCTGGTGGGAAGTCTAACACCTCTGCCACCCCCCCACCACCATTAGCCACCATTAACTGTCTTTTTTCTGGCCTCTGAAGTTCTGTTCTTCCTGTCCCTGACAAAAATAGCCTCTACCCAGCTAGAGAACAGCCAGGAGGTATAACTGCCCTACCAGATATCAGGAATTAATGAAGAAATATAGTTGTTAAGATTGAATTGCATTGGTACAAGTATAGAGAAAGCAACCAAGGGACTGGGACAGAGTCCAGAATCTGTTCCACAGGTATGTGAATTTTTAGTATATGACAGAAGTGATATAGGAGATCGGTAGGGAAAAAAGGGTAGCCTATAAGGAAAAAGATGAAACTGGATCCCTACCTACTTCACATTGTGCATGAAAATCAATTTCAAAGAACACGTAATAAAGCTACCTGCTTGCTATGTTGAGAACAGTGTTATGTAAGTGGGTGGATGTGATGCCTATTCTGTAGTGCATGTAGGGAAATGTTAAAGATACATGTAATAAAGATGTTTGTAAGAGTGCTTAAAAAAGAGGAAATCAACTTCAGACAGATGAAGAATTTCAATGTCAAAAACAAAGGTGGTCACTTTTATCATCTACTAAATTTCTATATGTACATGAATCTATATTTGGATTTTTCCTTTTTCTTCCTGTCAGTCTGTCAGTCAGTCTGTCTATCCACATGTCAACATTTTACTGTATAAATTGGAAAAAGAGTCGCAATATATTTGCTGGCAGAGGCTTTAGATTCCTGGTAGGCTGGTAGCTGGTCACTCCCCTCCCCAATAACCCTCCCCCACCAGCTTTTCTTTTTCAGTTTTCCTGGTTTTATTCTTGCATGTTTGCTTTCCCATATTAACTTTATTAACAACCCATCCAACTGAAGATAAAAACTTATAGGTATATTTTTGGGGATCACATTAAATTTATAAATTAATAAAAGCCTAAGAAGGGAAGCTGACATCTTTATGATGTTAATTCATCCTACCCAAGAACAAGGACTGTCTTCCCATTTGTTAGTCTACCTTTGTATTTATCTTTGTATCTGAATTGAAAATTTTTCCTTATTTATTGCACTTATTTGTTGACCCAGTTTTCTGTCTCTTTTCCTATTATAATAAATGGGGATTTTTCTCCCACTAAATTACTAACTTGTTATTTGTGTATATGAAAACTACTGATTTCTCTGTTTTTATTTTGTATTCTATATTATGGAATTCTTTTATTATTTGAATTAGCTTTATTTTTTTCAAAGATTTATTTATTGATGCATACAAGAAGTAGGGTGTAGGCCAGAGGTACAGGGGTGAAAGGATTCACCAGAGACAGAGTAAGGAGCAGAACAGGTGGATCCACTGAAATATACTGCTGAGGGGTGCAGCGGGCGAGACAGGAGAGGTCTGCTGTGCCATGTGGGTTACCTCCCTGGCAGGGGATCGAACTCATGTTGCAGTGGCTGGCAATAGCTTGATAGTGCTGAGACTTAACCCCTTGCACCACCAGGGAGGTCTTGAATTAGCTTTATTACTGGTTCTGTAGGGAATTTCCAGGCACACTTCCATATTATTTATAAATAGAAATATTTTATGTCCTCTTTACCATTCTTACATCTATAATTGTTTTTCCTAGACTAATTGCATTAGTCTGATACCTCCTAGTACAATGTTGGAAAGGAATGGAGAAAGTGGGCATTTTGCCTTAATCCTGAACATAGTAGAAATGCCTTTAATAATATCTATAGACTTGATGATAACGTCAGGATTGAGGTATACAGATTTTATCATGTTAAAGAGGTATCAGTTGATTTTTGAATAATTTTATCAGCCTGGGTATTGAATTTTGTCAAAAATTTAAATATGGAAAAGAGCACATAATTTCCTACTTAGATTTACTAATAAGTTGTATCATATTAGTAAATTACTTATAATGAACCATTCTTGCATTCCCAGAAGAAAAATCACTTAGTTGATTATTAATGCAGTTTTGAACTGACTTGCTAATATTTTATTTAGGATTTTTGCATTGCTATTCAAGGATGGAATTGTCTATGCTTTCCTGCTATCGATGTTATAATTGCTTTAGGAAAATAATGTGGAAGTTTCTCTTTATTTTCCATTCCCTAGAATAATTTATATGACATAGGGATTAACTGGTTTCCAACAACTTGGTGGACTTCCCCTGTGAAGTGATCTGGGCCTGATGCTTTTTATGGAGTAGTTCCTTAATAGCTTTCTACTTCCTTATGTAAATTGATCTGTTAAACTCTACTGGGGTCAATTTTGGTTAACTTTGTTTTTCAAGGTAATTTTCCATTTTACCTTGTTTTTTAAAAAAGATTTATTTATTTATGCATACAAGCTGGGGTGTAGGCCAGAGGCATGGGGTGGTGAGAGGATTCACCAGAGACAGAGCAGGGAGCAGAACAGGCAGATCACCTGAAGTACACTGCTGAGGGGAGCAGCGGATGAGAAAGGAGAGGTCTGCTGCGCCATGTGGGAATCTCCCTGGCCGGGTATTGAACTCCTGCTGCAGTGGCTCTGGATAGCTTCATAGTGCTGTGCTTAACCCATTGTGCCACCAGGGAGACCCTTACCTAGGTTTTAAATTTTATCTATGTATGACTTTTTATATTTTGACTTTTGGAGTCATGCTAATATTTTACAATTCAAAATATAAAATTAAATCAGCAGAAGAGGGATAAAACTAAAATTTCATATAAAGAGAAAAAACTATATTTGAAATAAAATGAATACTAAATGAGAAATAAAATGAACTAACCCAAGTAGTTTTTTAATATAGTACTTTGACGGCCCTCATCTAAAGACACAAAAAAGGGAAAACAACATCCAAGTTTACATTAGTAGGCTTGTTTTTCACATGGTATGGTTCAAATTCTAAAAATATTTTCCATGTATTGTAGGATTGAGCAAATAAATAAATATATTGATGTGGGAGGTTAGGATTATTGCTGATAGAGAAGAGAAATATAAACACAGAATGCAGGAAGGCCAAAGGAAACCTATGGTGTGCTAGATTAGAGTCAGAGGTCTTAGTATGAACATATTTCATATCTATGAACTTTCCAAGTTCTGCACAGTGATAGGTCCTAGAAGAAGCAGGGACATTCTAGCAGTGATGAGTATATCTAGCTCTCAGATCTTCACTTTGAAATGCTATTATCCTAGGTCTGGGGAATAGGAAAGAATAGGCCTGGAGGTGATGTCAGCAAAAGTGCCAGAGTCAGAGTCTATAAAAATTCTCTGCTCTATAAAAGCAATAAGAATACTGGCAAAATTTGTCAAAATCAACTTTGTCAGAACTCTAGAAATTGACCAAAGGTTACAACAACTCAGAAAGCATTTATATTTTGAAAATGGTTGAATTTCAGGGCCTCCCTTGGTGGTGCAACAGATTAAGCACAACATTATGAAGCTATCCAGAGCCACTGCAGCATAAGTTTGATACCCGGATACCCGGTCAGGAAGATTCCCACATGGTGCAGCAGACCTCTCCTGCCTCGCCCGCTGCTCCCCTCAGCAGTGTACTTCAGTTGATCTGCCTGTTCTGCTCCCTGCTCTGTCTCTGGTGAATCTTCTCACCACCCTACACCTCTGGCCTACACCCCAGCTTGTATTCATAAATAAATAAATCTTTTTAAAAATGGTTGAATCTCAGTAAGAACAGTAAATTTTGTGGTATTTGAACTTTCCCTGTTCCCATTCATTTCTCCCCCCTTCACAATACCCAATAAAATAAACAGTTTTGCAATTCTGATGAAAACCAGCAGCCTAGCTACTATTGGAGGAGGTAAAACAAGGTTAAAGTTCCTAAGAAAGCACCATTCCTAGGGAATTATCTTTATTTGGCCTTGCTGGTATTTTTATAGAAAGTTCTACCATGGGACTTTTGTCTTTTTGACCTGACTCAGAATTTACCGGTATGAACAGCTTTCCCCGGGGATGCTTTTCAAAAGTATTCGGCAGCAATTGTTCAACATAGAATTTATGTGAGCCAGCAACTACAGATAGGAAAAAAAAAACAAGGTAACCAAAAAACTTAACAGGAAAAGTCGGGTAATGAGATCTCCATAGAAGACTTTGTAAAGTTCTGAAATATTCTTAGGAACATAGAAAGCCACAAATATGCATAAGGCTGTGTGGATGTCCAGGATCTCTGACTGACCTTGGGGTACTGCACAAGCAGAAACTAAAGCGAAGTTGTAGACAACTTGTCTAGGCATTGAAGTCATGCACCAGCATGGTACACAAAGCCCATCAGCAAAGGGTGGGAGACTTACTTGTTACAGGCATTTTAACAAATATCTGTCCAATATTAGCTGACCACTAACTAAGGGAGCTAGATTTCAGTAGCCATATATGACGAACAGTCATTTAGAGATTCAGGAAAGTCACTAAAAAAGAAAAATAAAGAGCACCAAAACCAAACTCCAAGGAGTGTGTAGAATCTGATATCCAGAGTTGCCTATCATATTATTCGAACAATTAAGTTTCCAACAAAAACCTATGAGACATGCAACAATAACACATTTCCCAAACACGGAAACATAAAGCAGTCAATAGACATTGCCCCTGAGGAAGCACAGATGCTCTAATTAATAGACTATAAGCAAGCAATTGAGAGAATTTTCAAAGAACTAAAGCAAACCTTGTCTGAAGAACTAAGTGAAGGTATGAGAATAATGTTCTAACAAATAGAGACTATCAATAAAGAAATAGAAATTATAAAATATAGAAATTCTGGAATTGAAAAACACCAACTAAAATGGAAAATTCATAAGAAAGGCTCAACAGTACATCTGAGATGGCAGAGGATGAATCAGCAATCTTGAAGAGAGTACAACTGATATTTTTCAATCTGAGCAATAGAAAGGAAAAAAAAAAGAACAGAGCCTCAGAGTCCCTTGTAAAATCATCAAGCATATTAACATACACATAATTAGACTCCCAGTGGAGAGAGGAGAGAAAAAGGTGCAAGAAAGGAAGGAAATTTGGGGAATTCACAAATATGTGGAATGTAAAGCAACATGCTTCTAATTCCTAATGGCTCAAAGAAGATATTAGCAGGGAAATCAGAAGACACTTTGAGATTAATGAAAATGAAAACACAACATACCAAAACTTAAAGGATGAGAGAAAGTGCTGCTTAAAGGGAAAGTTGTAAATCTGTATGTTTAGCTATATCAAATCAATAATCAATTTTCAATCTTGAGAAACTAGAAAAAGAAGAACAAACTAAGTCTAAGAGCAAGAAGAATGAAAAAAGAAAAGGTTAAAGTGGAAACAAAGTAGAGAATAGAAAAATAATACAGAAAAACAATTAAACCAAAAGTTGGTTGTTTGAAAAGATAAAATTCACAAGACTTTAGACTAAGAAAAGAGAGTAACATAATTATTAAAATCAGGAATAAGAGAAGGAACATAAATACTAACCTTACAGAAATAGAAAGGACTATAAGAGAGTACTATGAGCAACTATATGTCAAGAAATTAGAAAAACCTACATGAAACTGACAAATTCCTAGAAAGTTACAAACTACCAAAACTGACTCAAGAAGAAATGGAAGATTAGACCAGACCTATCATAAATGAAGAAATTGAATTAGTAATAAAAAACATTTTCTACAAAGAAATGCCCAGGATCATGTGTCTTCACCAGTGAATTCTATTAAACACTTAAAGTGAATTAACACCTATCCTAACAAACCCTTATAAAAGATGGAAGAGGAGGGAAGACTGTCCAACTCATTCTATGAGGTTAGTATTGC
The DNA here is from genome assembly GCA_004024925.1 of Scalopus aquaticus. Lineage (NCBI taxonomy): Eukaryota > Metazoa > Chordata > Mammalia > Eulipotyphla > Talpidae > Scalopus > Scalopus aquaticus. The sequence goes on from PVIJ01001570.1 coordinate 62,649, forward strand.
TCTTATACCAAAACCAGACAAAGCGCGCTGTCTTATGACTATAGATACTGTAATTCTCAACAAAATATTAGCAGATAGAATCCCACAACACATGAAAAAGATTCTATATCATGACCAAATGGGGTTCAACTCAGGAATGCAAGTGTGTTTCAACTGGCATGAAAATCATTTAATGTAATTTCCTTTATCCACAGAATAAAGGACAAAAAACACATGGTCATGTCAATAAATATAAAAAGCATTTAACAAAGCCCAACGTCCTTACATGATAAAAACACCCAACAAACTAGGAATAGAAGGAAACTTCATCAACGCTTAGGTATCAGTTAATATATGCCAGATGCACTGTTCTAACCATTTTACATTCTTTAAATAATTTAAATCTCACAACTCTATGAAACAGGAACTATTGTTACTCACATTCTGCAGATGGGTAAACTGCAGTACAGAGCATTTAAGTAATGATCCCTATATTAAGAAGCAAACAAGTAATAGAGTTATGATTCCCATACAGAAATACCAGCTACAGAGTCCATGCTCTTAACTAGTCAACTGTACTGTCTCAAAGAATGTGGAATAATAATAATGATAAAGAAGTTGGATTCCAAAAAACCAAATATCTTGATCTTTATGTGTAAATAAACTTAACTCATAACACCATCAACTTCTATCAGTTAACATGGTATGTAGTACTGGTAAGAATTTTTAACATTAGCAGCAATGTTTACTTAACCAAGTTGATAATTTTGGGTCAGTGTTAGTATTTAATTGCAATTAAATTCATAAAACTGGTGATGATTATATATATAAGTAAACATAATTTGTAACATTTGTAAAAATTAGTAAAATTTTAATGGCATTAGTAACAATGGTTCAGTTTCTACTTGTAATTGTGGCACTCATAATTTATATTTGTAATCATAACTGTTATACTAATAATTATTTATAAATTGGAATATTAACCATATTAATGTTGATTTCTATTAGTAACTATGAGATCATTCAAAACACAGGGCTCATAATTTATATTAGTAATCTTAATTTGTAACAATGGTAATCATTTATAATAATGTTTTATAATGTTTGTACTAAAGTTCAATTTCTTTTAGTAATATAACTTAAATTGATAATCTTAATTTGTAACATGGGTAATAAATTGCAATATTCACCATAACATTTAACATTAGTAATAATAATATCATTTCTATAATTCAAAACAGACACTTGTATTGAGGCATAATCTGTAATACTGGCAATAATCATATTCAATGATACTAGTAATGATTATCCAATTTCTGTCAGGAATTAACATTTAATTCATAAGATTGGTACTCATAATTTACATCAGTAACAATAATTTGTAATAGGGATCATTTGTAATATTGGTGATAATATTTTATAGTAACAGTAACCAAAAATCTAATTTTTATTTGTAAACAATTCAATTTATGACATTGCTACTGGTAAATTTTGTTGTCAACCTTAATTTGAAACATTGGTAATATTTCTACCAGGAAGAATATTTCACTATGTTGGTAAGAATGACTTGATTTCTACATGCAATATAATGTGATTCATTAGTTACGTTTATTTACATTAGAAATCATTTTTTAATACTGGTGAGAAGAGATACTGTGAGCGACAGGATCAATTATTTAAATCACACTTGTAACCACACAAGTAAATTCATGGCACTAATAAGCCCTCACACGAAGAGCTTCACCCTCTGCCTGCACGTGGCTCTGTCCTCAGCGCACGGCGGTGACTTGTCCATCGCAATATTACTGCGATGGGTGTGACGTGTTTCCCTCCTCCCCACTCTACTTTCCCCAGACTCACCATCTCTTTGTGATTGGGGTAAAAGGTCTGGTCGATTAGAGGAAATTCCTCTGTCCCCAGTTTCTTGTGCAGTCGAACCATCTGGGCAAACTATGAGAGCCAGGAGAAAGGGGTCAGCAAGTCCTTCACCTGGAGGGAGTCTCCCAGCTGGGACTCCAAGCTTACAAACTTCCTCCGTTACCCCAAATCAAAGTGATTTCCAGATCCCACATCCGTACGGGAACTCTTCCCTCTGCCAGTAGCGCGCTCGCTGTCACTTACCACCCAGGGCTTGTCACAGAAGTTGTAGACAGAATGCAAAGAGTTCACGCTGGGGATTCCCGCGTACTGCAGCCCGATCACCAAACTGCGGTAGTCCCCATTGCGCGCCATGCTGAAGGCGTGCTGGCGGATCAGCACAAAGTCCGGCTTCAGAGACCTGGGGTGGCAGGAGCAAGAGTGTTGAGGGTTCCTCACCCCCCCACGAAGCTCCCCATCCTTAGAACAAAGACCAAGTTTTTAAATCTCAGCAGCTCCTAGACATTGTAAGGCGGTTTCTCACCTGCTGGCACGTGCACAGGCTGTTCCCTCCGGCAGCTCCTCTCTACCCTTCCCCATCTGACCACCCCGTTAAGTCTTTCCTACCTTTATTCTCTTGTCCTCGCTAAGGTCACCTTGCAGCTCGCTCAACTCTCACAGTTCCCCGGCCACACTCTCAGACACCAGCTGTCCTCAAAGCATGCTGCCCAGAGGAAATTCTAAGCTCACGACCTGGACAGGGGCTGTTCCCTCTGCCCGAAACGCTGCCCCCCTAGAGACTGCACGGGTCACTCCCAATGTCTTACACTGCCCACCTCCTCTCTCCAGATTGCAGGCCCGGCCACGGTTCAACAATCCCTGCATCACTTGGTTGTTATGTATTTTTTCTTAGCATGTTTATATTTCTTTTTTTTTAAAGATTTATTTATTTATGCATACAAGCTGGGGTACAGGCCAGAGGCGTGGGGTGACGAAAGGGTTCACCAGAGACAGAGTGGGGAGCAGAACAGGCAGATCCACCGAAATACACTGCTGAGAGGAGCAGCGGGGGAGGCAGGAGAGGTCTGCCGTGACATGTGGGAAACTCTCGGGCCTGGGCGTTGAACTCACGTCGCAGCAGCCGCCAGCTGCGCCACCAGGGAGGTCCCACGTTTATGTTTCTTATTTGTTGACTGTATGTGTCCCATAGTAAGTAGAATTTAAGGTTCATGACAGCAGAGGGTTTGTTGTTTTTTTGTTTTTCTTCTTAATTTGTTTGGGTCTTTTTTGTTCACTACCAGGTTCAGTCCATAGAACAGCTCCTGGTGCACAAGCACACTCAATAAACACTAACTAAATATGTAGTAAGATGTTCAGTAAAGTGCTGAAAGCAGCACCTGACATGCAGCAGATGTTCAGCAAATGTGATCAATTAATAGCTGAAAAGTTTGGCTGGGGTCTGCTGGGATCCTGGGCTCCAGGGATTCTCAGAAGAGAAACAACCTCCCCACGTTCTGTGCCTAAGTTCTTTTTTTTTAAGTTGAAATATATTTGATATATAGGGCCTCCCTAGTGGCGCAGGGGTTAATCACTGCGCTGTGGAGCTGTTGGCAGCAGCAACATGAGTTCGACGCCCGGCGGGGGAGATTCCCACATGGCGCGGCAGACTTCTCCTGCCTTGCCCGCTGCTCTCCTCAGCAATGTATTTCGTTGATCTGCCTGTTCTGCTCCCCACTCTGTCTCTGGTGAACCCTCTCACCTCCCCAACGCCTCTGGCCTGTACCCCAGCTTGTATGCATAAATAAATAAATCTTTAAAAAAAGAAATGAAATATATTTGATATATAACATCAATATGCAGATTTGAAACATTTATAACTTGGAGTACTCCCATAGCAGGGCTAGTTAGCACTTCTCTTGTGTCACATAATTTTCTTTTTTGTGGTGGGAATAACTAAAATCTAGTCTCTTAGCAAGTTTGATGACTCTAATGCAATGTTGTCTGTATTCACTACACTGTGCACTAGATCTCCAGTACTTTTTAATCTACCAGTCATAAGTTTATATCCTTAAGTGTTTCTCTTCTTCTGCCACCCCTCAGTCCTGTTAACCACCATTTCACTTTCTGTTTTTTGTAAGTGTGACTTTTTTAGAGTCTACACTAAAATGATATCATCATAAAGCAGGTCCTCGAATACCATCTCCTTCCACACCACTGAAATTATAATGATGAGAAAAAAAGTCCAGGTGGTGGTGAAACATTATTCAAGGGCCTGCTTTCATTATGTGTAGTTTCACGTAATGTCAAAGTTTCCAAGACTCTATGAACAATCCAAGCGAGGACTTACTCTATTTGTCGATGTTTGATTTATCTCACTTAGCATAATGTCCTCAAGGTCCAACTATGTTGTTGCAAATGGCAGGCTTTCCTCCTTTCTCATGCCTGTATAATATTCCATTGTCTGTATGCCTCTCCCATAACACCAAGCTACCCTTTTATACTTACCGCATGACCTTCACCCCATTCCGGAGAACTTCCATATCCACAGAGAATCCGCCATTGGCATGAGCCACAAGGTTGAGATCAGAGAATTCAGCCTGGGAAGGACAAAAAAAGGTGATTCATTCACATCACATAAAAATGACCACTCAGCTTGCAGTCTGGACAATTTACCCCCCAGGCCTACCTGCCCCAACTAACCTGTTCTACTTTAATGTCAATTTCTCCATGGATCTTTTTCCCTTTGAAGTATTTCGCCCTGGAGAAGAAAAGCAGAGCACATCCATTAATGCTTCCATCTCAGGAAAGCAAAACCCAGGCCAATCCTTTGGCCCCTTTGCCCCTTCAGAGTCACCTAGAAAAATCATAAAGCACTTATAAATGTTGAAACACTTTGGAAAGACTCAAAAGTGTTTGTGAACAATCAAGTCTCTTTAATCCTCATGTGGGGGTGGGGTGCGCATGTCAAAGGCCATTGCAAGCTGTTAAAGAGGTTCTTAAACCCCAGAGAGCAGGCATTTTCCATACCTCTGCTACCGTAAATGTTTTTGAAACACTTTGCAAAATGAGGCGTGCTCTGTAAACTGCGACATATTTCCACATTGCCCCTGGGGTTTGTAAATGGCAAAGAACCTCGGAGAATCCATGTATATGAAGTGTGCTCCCTGCCCCGTCTGTGCAACCTGAAGGCCTCTGCTCTGACCCTCCCTCGGAAGAGCACACTCGCTTCTCGCGGTTGTGAGCTGTGAAGGACATAGCAGTCGTGGGTGGGCAGCTGTATCAGAAAAGATCGAGCAGATGGATGGGTGCAGGCTGGCTGCCGTTCCGGTTCCAAAGGAGGCAGAGCAAGCGACCATGGGGGAGGGGAGGAATGCAGCTGAGGATGAGAGGGAGCCACAAGAGAGACCTCACAAACTGCTCTGTCACTGTCCGAGTCCAGCCCCAGCTGGGCTCGGTTTCCAGTGGCCTCATCTCCCAGGCCCAGACTCCTACCTCACAGGCTCCTCCACACACAGGAGTCCGCCCCTAATCAGGTTTCTCATGGAAGGTGGAGGAGGGGAAGAGCCACTTCTGGGGCCACCTACATGTACATAACCAGAGTCTCTGCCACATACAGCACAAATAAGCCCAAGCGACTTCAGGGACATGCCCAGAAGGCTTCATGCACAACTATTTCCCTTTCTCTGTCTCCCTCCCTCCTTCTCCTTCTCTCTCAATCTCTCTCTCTCCTCTGCGTGCGTGCGCACACCCCCCCCCACACCCACATACACTCACACACACTCTCTCACACACACACACACACACACTCCATCACCGACACTCTCCTCTCAAGTGCTGGAGAGAATCTGTGTCAGACCCACCCATTTTCCATGTATACAATGATGAGTGGAGAGCATAGCACTATTTGACTAGCCTCCGGGGCATGAATGCAGTGGATGGCGTGGCGCGCTGCGCTCAGATGGCCCCTGGAAGGCCAATGCACCCTGACGATCAGCTGACCACAATTCACAGCTGTGTCCTACTGGGAATTGTCTTCTGACACAGGATTGCCTTGGCCAAGGTTAAACCTACTTCAAGCAGCCCATGATCTATATTTGGTCTATGTGTGGGTGCAAAAGTCAGCCTCTTTGCCTCAGTATGGGCTGACTCTGAAGGACCTCCCCAGCCCCAGAGCTCCCCCTAGGATCAGCTGAGGCCTGTGAAGCAAGCACTTTGTGGACCAGCTTCTCCTTCTGCCTGACCCTGCCCTCCTTACAGGTGTCTAATACAAAGGCACTCCCCGATGAGCCTCCTGCATGCAAATATTGTCTGTTTCCAGACAATAGTGGGCTAGAGAAGTCAGAATACAAAGAAGACTCTAATGCAATTCTGAAGCTGGGTCACCCAGCAACCAGCAGGAAATGAGGAGACATCATTGGTGGGAGGGGGGCACAGCGGAGAGACTAGAACTCCAGGCTGTAGCAGCACAAAGCGCTCTGCAGCAGGTCTGGGCTGTGGTGCAAGCGAGATGCCACTTGGGCCTTGTGATCTGGCTGATCCCGTGACACTGGAGGTGTCGGTGGTGGGGAAAAATGCAGTGTGGAGCTTATTCTCCAGAGTGGGAGAATTACGGTGCCAGCCCCTGAGGTCTTGGAGCAGCAGTGACTTACTGATGGTGGACTGTAGTGACATACTGTTGGAAGAGGATGTGCCAGCTGGTGACATATCCCTGGTATTTGAGAGTTGTGAGGGAAAGGGTAACCAGACTTCACGGACTATTCACTAAGTATTACTGATTAGAAAGACCTGACATCCTCAGTGTGGATAATCACGAATCCAAGGCAAAACGTAAAAGCCAGAAGACTTCCCTGGCTGTGTTTTGGGGAGCTCCAATGTTCTGCAACCAGAGGGCAGACAGAGGAGAGGGCTAGGCTTAGGACTTAATTACAAGCATAACCAAGCTTCCGGGAAGGCTGAATTCTCAGCTTAGCAATTTCCTCTACTAGACTCCAGACTCTAATAGGACAAGAATGGGACCCTGAGATTTGGGATGGGACTGTCTGGGGAGATACATGTTAACAGCTTGAACTTACAGATTCACCTGAATCCACTAGGCCTGCAAAAGTAGCCCACTCTTCCTTGCTAGAATAGAGACCTTTCTGCTTGAAGATAATGCAGAGCCCTCCAGTGAAGCAGGTGACTTATAGACAATGCTTGCCCCTTTCAGAACCTAGCCCCCCTTCCCTCTCAGCAACCAGATCAATAACCCGAGTCAAATGTAGCACAACCAACTGGAGGTGTTCTAAGCTTGCCTAAGGAAGGGGAGGCATGGCGTGAAGAAGCGGCTGGATTATCTGGCTAATACATGTGGGCAGGAGCTAGGAAAGTACTCATGAGACTGGATGCTGAGGACGATGGGTCAAGGGGGTGGAATACGAAGTTGGAGCACTCTCCTAGGGCACGGAACTTAAACTCTGGCAAGAGCCCTAGCTGATGTTGCTGACACACCTCTAGGATGACTTATGGAGGCTTGGGGAAAACAATACCCCACAATAAGTGAAGCAGCAATGCCAGGACTCTCATGGCTGACTGTAGAGCAAAGGTTCAAAGGGCTGAGAGAAGTGAACACATTACAGTAGATACTTTACTTACTGGAAAAGCCAGCCACTGACTATGTTCTGTGGGAGGGCCCAGAGCATATACCCAACTGATCAAATTAATAAGGAATATGCACCAGCCACGTTGAGAAGTACACGAACGGTAAGGTAAGACATGAAGCCCTGGCTCAGGTCCCACTCAGAGTGAGTCTACAGAGTCAGCCAGTGGCCACCTCCCCAGGTCACAAATGCATAATTGGGATGGAAAGATTTGGAGTTGTCAGAACCCCTCCATGGACTTCTTGGTCTGTAGGGTAAGAACTATTGTACTAGACAAGTCCAAATAGATGCTTCTGAAACTATACCTCTTTCTCCCAGTCGAAAGAGTGCTGTATCTATCCTATGGGTGATGGTGGAAATGACTGCCATTCTGAAAGATTTCAAGGATGGGGGGGTCCCATCTTATGTCCACTGAATAAACTAGCTCAGGCCCTGAGGAGACTGGATGGATCCTGGAGAATGTTTGTCGACTACTGCAAGCTCATCTGACTGTAGCTAGTGCTGGACAAGCTGAATTATTTATTGAAAGACCTCAGGTATGGCAGGTGGCTACTGATTTAGTGAATGAGTTCTTTTCGATTCTGCTCAGAAAAGAAGATCAGAAACAGTTCACACTCGTGGGACTGACAATATTCGTTGATGGTTTTCCCATAGAACTAGGCTATCTCTTCACTTTGTGTCATAATACAGTCCAAAGGGAGCTAGACCATCCGGATGCCCCACGGAATCTTACGCAGGACTATTATATTAATTACATCATGCTGACTTGGCAAGATGAGCAAGAGATGGCGAACACAGTGCTTTGATAAGACATGTACATTCCAGAGGGTGGGAGATAAACCCTACAAAGTCTCAAGAGCTTGCCACATTACTTGAATTTTTAGGGCCCTGTCCAGGGAATATCCACGCAATGCCAGGATAGCTGGTCCAAAAAATAGAGCAAAACATTGTGTCTTGTGCCAATCACCATGAAAAAACAAAAACACAACACCTGGTAGGTCTCCTTAGATTCTGGAAGCAGCATATTCTATACCTGGAAAGTATTGCTCTGATCTGATCTGTATTTCAGGGGACATAGAAGGCTGCCATCCCTGAGTGGGGGCCAGAGCAGAAAGGGGCACCACAGCAGGTTTAGGTTGTGGTATAAGCAGTGCTGCCACATAGGCACAGATCCTATGCTCCTGGGGGGTGTCAGTAGTGGGAAAAGATGTAGTGTGGACTCAGAGGAAGCCAAAGTGGAGTCCTTTGCCTCACCCTGAGTTCTGGAACAAGGTCAGGCCATCTGCAGCAGAGAATTACATGCCTTTGGGGAAACCAATCCTGGTCTAGTCCTGGGCCCTGGTAGAATCAGAAGGTTGGGTCATGGGGTGCCAAGTGACCATCCAAAAGAACCCGTTACAAACCAGGTCCTGCCAGGCCCACCAAGAAAGAGAGTCAGATGGGTCCAGCAGCCAAGATGGAGCCCAGGCAGGACGAAGCAAACTGCCTGAACAGGTAACCCAGGCGCCTCATCATCGACACTGCGGCTTGAGTGCTTGCCTCAGTTCGCTAAGTGGGATTCTTACAACCAGTGGAGCAAGGAAGAAAAAGCCTAAGCTTGGTTCACAAATGGCTTGGCTTGGCATGTGGGTGGAAGCCAAATATGGACAGTGACGACACTAGAGCCCCTCTTGGAGTGGCCTTGCAAGACAGCAGCAGAGCTCCCTCTGGGCTGTGTGCCCGGTCCTCTAACTTTGTGTGGAAAGAGAAATGGGGCCTCCCTGGTGGCCTAGGGGTTAAGTCTTGGCGCTACCACCGCAACAGTCCTCTGGGACAGCCTGAGTTTGATCCCCCGCCAGGGAGCTTCCCACATGGTGCAGCAGACCTCTCCTGCCTCGCCCGCTGCTCCCCTCAGCAGTGTATTTCAGTAGATCCACCTGTTCTGCTTCCCACTCTGTCTCTGGTGAATCTTCTCCCCCCCGCCCCGCCGGCATTTCTGGCCTACACACAGTTCTTCTATGCAAATATAAATAAATCAAATCTTAAAAAAAAGAGAACCTCTAAGATTAGAATATATATTACCCCATGAGCAGTGGTGAATGGCTTGGCTGATTGGCCAAACACCTGGAAGGAAAAACATTGGAAAATCAGGGCAAAGAGGTCTGGGACACAGAAATGCGAGTTGGCACATGGGAGAGGGCAAAACATCAGCAGTGAAGGGCTTTGTACTGCGTGTTAGCCCCCCCTGCACAGTGTCCGCCCTGGAAGTGGCACTAAGCAACCAGGTAGACAGAATGAGTCAGCCAGATGACGTCAGCCAACCTTTCGGATTAACCACCACCGTGCTAGCATATGGGCACGTGAATGATGCAGCAAAAGTAGGAGAGCTCAAGTCTCTATGTGGCCCCTGAGCACTACTGTTGAATGTCCACACTGCCGGCAGTAGAGAGAGCAGCACTGAGGTGTCGGCGGTGGGAAGTCAGCAGCCGGTTACTGACACAGCACCGCCCCTCAAGAAAACCTACCAGCCACTTTGTGGTAGGCTGACTATATTGGGCTCCTTCTACCATGAAGAGAGTAGTGACTCATTCTGACTGGAATCTTCTATAAATGGGTTTGCCTTTCATGACTGCAAGGCCTTAGCCAGCATCACTGTCGAAGGGCTCACACAATGTTTATTTTAATCCACCAGTATGGGATCCCACATAACGTTGCACCAAACCAGAGACTGCTTTACAGCAAAGGAGGTGCCAGAGTGCACCCATGATGCTGGAATCATGTGATGCCCTCACACACCACCCAGAAGCTGCTGGCCTGACAGAGTGATGGGACAACTTGTCGCAGCCACAGTTAAGATCCCAGCTTGGAGAAGGCACAGTACAAAAATGGGGCATTGTCCTCCAAAACACAGTATACACTCTAAATCAATGACCATTGTTTGTACTGTGTCCCTAAAAGTTAGAATACATGGGGCTGCACATTCAGAGGTGAACGTAAGAGTGGCCCCACTTACCATCAAACCAATGATCAACTTTTGGAATGTGTGCTTCCTGTTTCCTTTGGACTCTGCAAGGTTAGATATCCTGGTTCTCCAAGGGGCAACCTTGCCACCAGGGGACACAGCAAGAATCCTATTAAATTCTAAGCTATGACTGTCACCTGGGCATTCCAGGCTTCACATGCCAAGGGACATGAAGAACCACTGTCTTGACAGGAGTGCGTGACATTGAGCTTCAGAAGGAGGGAGGGCTGCTGCTGTATGGTGAGGGCAGGGAGGAATATGTCTGGCATTGGTTGGTGCTCTTTGCTCAACTTTGATGGCACAGGCACGAGTACTGCAGCACAGCCTGAGAAGGCCATGAGGTCCTCTAAGGGCTAAGGACTCAGGGGTCACTCAAGGATGAGGGGATGGGCCATTCACCAGGTAAGTCACTGAGACCAAGAGAGGTGCTAGCTGAGGGTAAAGAATCTAGAATGTATCGTAGAGGAAGGAGACAAGGAATATCACCTACGGCCTTGAAATCAACAAGGCTGTGGAAGTTGATGTGCTCTTTCAAGTTACTCCCTGAAAACAAAACCAGTTAGAACCCAGGACATGCTATTCCCAGTTGGGGTAAACTTACTCCAAGAAACAAGTGAATCTGAGCAGTACAAGGGCTGGACTGTGGGCTCCATCCAGCTTCTTACCACTTCCCTTAGAACCCCCACAGCTACCCCTTGGCTTCTGGGAATATCTACTGCTGAAGCTCACATTGCTGTTCCTTACTGGCAACTGCTCTCTGCAGCAGGTATTTGCCTTCCCTAAGATTAAGCCTCCTCCCAGGGGGCAGGCTGAGGTCAGTGACTAAGCAAGAATACAAAAACCTGGCTACCCCACCTCAACTGTGACAATTCTGAAGTGTCATCCCAGCTCCAGGGCCCCCCAGAAGACTGGCAGCAGCCTCTGTTGTGGCTGTATCATAGCTCAACCTTTCCTTCTGCCAAATCCTGCTTCCCCCACTCTTCCCCCGCAACAGGTGTTGTTCCCAAGAACTCTCCCCAACAAATCTGCACAGAAATCTCAGAGTTTCAGGGTCTGCTTCCAAGGAAGTCTAAGAAAAGGAGCCACAATAAGGAATATATTTTATATAACCCACTACATAGCTATTTACATAATAACCCACCCTATATATGTAATATATATTATATAAGACACATATAATATACAGAAAATATAGGATTCTTATACAATATGTAACATATAGTATATATCACATGTTACATGTAGATGCATGTAGAATGCCTACAGATATACACGTTTAACTGGATGAAAGTTTCAGTAAATAATTACTTTCACTATGTGCAGTGGAATATAATATTTCCTATTCTATTTCATGAACAGAAACATACAAACATATATATGTCATAGGCTATAAACCCATTATATAACAGATGCACTATACATGAATATGATGCACAGTATTGATTATATCTCCCATTGGAGTAACAGTTTTGCTAAATAAACATTCTACTTACTGTGTGCTATATACTCTGGTATCTTCTATTTTCATATACCTTAGTTCATGTAAAAAATGAAATGCTGGTCACAAGTCAATAAGTGACCCACAGTTTGAAAAGCATTGCATTAAATTATCTGTAAAGGGGGAGATGAATCTCAACTCCAAATTTATAACTTTAAACCATGGAGGACTTGATACACAGGAAAGAATGAGTGGTGAGGTTTGGTGGGGAAGGTGTCAGACTGTACTGAGGTATGTGATTTATTACAGATTTTGCACAACAACTCCTTTATTCCAGGAAGAAATCCCTAAAGCCTGCATGGCTCTGAATGTCTGCAAGCTGGTGATGCAGAGGTCTCTGTTCCCCACACTGAGCCTGCCAGACATAGGGGCTCTCCCTTCGTCCATACACCCCACCTTTAGTAGACACTAAATAAATGTATGTGAGATTGACTAGAATAAAACTCTAGAGTAGCTGCTGGGATAAAGGGGGGCTTGTGGGATGCAGAAGGGGAGGGGAAGACTCTTTCGCTGAATTAGCAGGTGCTTAATACTTGCTTTCCAAACACATTAGAAGAAAAAAAGGAAAACTCTGGCGCTGTGATTACGGAAGGGGGGAGTATCTTGCCGGTATGCAGTAGATAACTAATATGCTTGGTGGAATGGTGCGAAAGCAGCAAAGAACCTCCCAAGAGGGTTGGCGTAGAGAAGGGAAGTCTAAAGGAAGGTGGTTACCAATATACAGCAGGGGTCTCATTAAGGTTTGTTGACTTCAATGGAGCAAATTTAGCCAGGAAGATAACTCCTGAGTGAGTGGGTCTTATTAAAGAATTATAACATGTGTTCAATAAATGCTTCATGGATTGATGAAGCAGAGAGGGATGTGGTTGTTTGAATAGAATACACTAAGAGATTAATAAGTGCTTTCTGGATGGAGGGAAAAAAGGGTAGTTGGGAAGATGGCTAATACATGGGGGCAGAAGACTTGGCCAGAACACAATAGGTACACATTATGAGCTTTCAGGATTTTGTTGTGTGAAAGGCAAGATGGAGATTGTTCAAGGGGGAACTAGGCTACAAGATGGGAAGAAGAAGACACCTAATGTGGGATTCTTGGTAGTATACAACAAGTGTTCATTAAATAATTGTGGACTCGAATGGAGGAAAAGGTATGGAGAAAGAGAATCCAGCTGGCAGTTGGGATTATAAGGAAGGGGAAACCAGAGGAACTGAAGGATTAGAATTAGGGAAACTACAGCAGTGCTTAACAAAAGCTGACGCATGGAAAGTAGGCAATAACTATGTGTAGAATGAATAAATGGCTCCAAATAAGAGAAAGGCTGCTGGTTTAGGGCTCTTGGGTGGAGAGGCGAGCTAACCAGTAAAGAACTGGTACTCAATAATTTCAGGCTGAAGTAGATCCCTGGAGAGAGCTCTTGAGACAGGAGACACTCCTTAAGCTCAAACTGGGAAGAAGGAAATTGAGAATAGTTATTATATAGTAGGTGCTCAATAACTGTTTATTGGCTTAAATAGAAGAAAGGCCCTCTGGGGTGTGGACTTAAGACTGGGAGAGGAAATTTTAGGGACACTAAAGGGAGTGGAAAAGAGGTAACCCTTATAAGTTGGGCTCTGGCTTTACCACAGGAAAAGACCCTGGGAAGAGAAAGGCCTTATGGTTGATGCAGATTCTCCTATGATTGATGAAGGGGAGTACCTACATACAACAGGTGCTGCACACATGCTCACTGGATCCACTGGAATAAAAAGATATTGCAGGTGTGTGTGTGTGTGTGTGTGTGTGTGTGAATACGGAGCACACAGAAGGTATTCCATAAATGCTCACAGGGGCCCCTGGAGGAAAAGGTCTTTAGGAGGAAGTGATTACAATTGAGCACCTGGCCAATAAAGAATAAACATTCATTAGACTCATTAACAGAGGAGGGGGCCAGGGTGGGGGCTAGGGATGGGCTACAACAACTGGACCCACTGGAAGAAAAGTCTTTGGGGGAAGAGAAATAGGGACACTGAAGCTTGATCTATGTAAGCTTGATTCTCTATCCATGGGAGGAAAGACTTGTGGAGAAGGCACAGAATCAGGTGCACAACAGGTGCTTCACAAATGCTTCTAAAGAGTAATTGAAAAGAAAAGGTCTTTGGGAGCAGAGACTGAAATGGTGTACACAGCAAGTGCTAGGTATCTGGCCACTGTATTAACTGGAGGTAAAGTCCTTTATGGAGAAGACCTAAGGTTGTGTTGTGCAGAAGGTGCTCAATTCATGCAGACTGAAGATGAAAGAGCACTGGGGAAAGGGTTAAAGGATTGGGGTAAAAGCAGGCACTCAATAAATGCTTGTTGAATACACTGAAGGAAAGAGCCTTTAGAGAAGGTTTACACAGCAAGCAGTTGATTAATGCTATGTGGGTCTACCGAAGGAACGGTCTTTGAAGAAGTAGCTTGAGAACGGAGGATGAAGGAGACATTCAATAAATGCTTTCTAGATCCACTGTAGGAAAAGGATTTGTGGGAGTGAGTCTGAAGATGAGTCACACACAGAAGGTTCAAAATGCTCATGGAACTCATTTGCGGAAAATGATATATTTGAGAAAGGGGTTTGAAGATGGGGCATACATCAGTCACTTAATAAATGTGTCCTAGTTCCTTTGGAGAAATAGACCCTTGGAGAGGGGACACATAGAAGGTATTCAATAAAAGCTCACAGGATCCATTAAGAGTAAAGCTTTTGGTGAGATGCTGGGGTGGGATATACAGCAGGCACTCAATCAATGTTTACTGAATAGTTTAAAAGGTCTTTCAGGAGAGGGTTGGGGTGGGGCACACAGCACACTCTGGATACACGCTCACAAGATCTATTCGAGAGAAGGCCTTAGGGCAAGGGTTAAGAACAAGATACATAGCAAGCTCTTAATGAATGTTCACAAAATTTATGGACGCCAAAGGCCTTGGGGAAAGGCTCTCTGATGAGGCACACTGTAGGTACTTGATAAATGCTTACAAGATCCATTAGAGGACAAGGTCTTTGGGGCGAGGGCTGGGGGAGGGGGGAGGGGGGAGGCAGGGCACATTGGGTTCTCAAATGCTCACAGATACTGAAGCCAAAGCTTTTGGGAAGGAGGTAAACAGCAGGCGCCCGATAACTGCTCACAGTACGGATAGAGAAAGCGGGGTTGAAGGGTGGAAGGGGGGCAAGGACGGAGCACACAGGAAGCACCCAGGAAAATAATTTAAAGGGAAAGGGTATGGGCATGGGGGCCAGATGCCGGGAGCACGGGAAGACGTCCATGGCGTTGGCTTACCAGTCGGTGTGGGGCTCGTCGATGACCAGCAGCACCCTGGCGGCGGCGCCCCCGCGGCCTGCGCCCCCAGAGCCGCCGCCCACCTGCTCGCTGAAGGTGGCGGCCGCAGCCGCTGTGGTCTGCTTAACCGCGTTGGACAGCGACGAGAAGAAGCCACCGCCCCCCGAGGACCCAGGGCTTGGGGCAGCTGGAGAGGCCACAGGGGCGGCCACGGAGGCCCTCTCGGCAGAGGCGGTAGCGGGACTGGGTGTGGCTCCGGGGCTGGGGGCAGCAGGCGGCGGCGGGGGCGGCTGCGGGCGCTGCAGGTCTGTCATATACCCATTTGGCAGATTGGCCATGAAGTTGCTGTCCGACAGGCGGCGCCGCAGGTAGTTCATGGCTGCGGCGCGGGGCAGGGGGTCCTAGCAGCAGTCTGGTTAGGAGCCGCGGGGGCGGACCGCGCGGGACCCGGGAGCACAGCTGCGCTCTCAGGCACGACGCGACTCTTCGGCTGCCCGCTGCAGACTGAGGCAGCGCTGAGTCGCCGCCGCCGCAGCGCGGATGGTCGCGCCCGTGCCCCCCTATCTGGCGCTCGGCGTGGTGCAGTCCGGCTGGGCCGGCGGCGGCGCGGACGCGACCAAGGCGACCTGGAAGGGGAGTTTGCGGAGGAACGGCCAGTGACGTCAGCGCGCCTTCAGTGCTGGGGCGGCGGTGGCGCGCGTCGGCAGGCGGGGGCGAAGGCACTGTCCGCGGTGCTGAAGGAGGCAGTGCGCATGCGCCACGCCGCATCTTGTTTCCCTCCCCCCCCCCGTTGGGGATGCGCAATTTGGGGAATGGGGGCGGGGTGGGTGCTTGTCTAGAGCGTCAGGATGGGTGGTCAGGCAAGCCCCCCACCCTGCTTCATCCTGGTCTTCACACTCGCACTCATGCGGGACCCTCGGTAGATACTCGTATTCTTGTGTGGATAGTCACCACAGAAGGCATTTTGGGGGGGTGGGAATGGGGGCACGCCCGGTGACACAGAAATAGAGAAGTAACCCCCTCACAGCGAGAGTTGGTGGGGGGAGGGTCACATTCAGTATCCCGCGGGGAAATCAGTCTCCCGCGGGGAAATCAATCTCCCACATCCACACAGGCTCGGGCGGAGAGAAAGTTGCGGGGGCGGCAAAGACAGCATCAGACAGGCAGAGGTGAACACTTGGGCGGAGTATACACCCTTGCCCTCGGTAGCTGGTGGACTAGAGGCACACAGGGAATTACACGTGGGGAAACACACAGACACAAAAGTAAGGAAACACACGGAGGCATGTACAGAGAACACACAAGAATCCAGGCATCTATACAGACACATAAGCCCAGGGTGACACACATGGGCATGCATGCATATACACAGCAGAGGCCTGCATATGCACACAGCTACACTGACACACAGAGACCCAGGGAAACTCACAAGAGCGTGTACACCCCAACAGGACACATACCCACTGACAGTCACGGACAAACCTAGGGCTGGTACACAGACACATTTCCCGAAGCTCTAGCCTTGATGTGTGCCCATCTCCCTCTCCCCGCCCACATTTGGTCCATATGCCCTATCCCTTCACCCTGGACACAGTCAAAAACCACAACCATCACCTGGTATTTAGCAGTGCTCATATTTGTCTCCCCCTACACCCAAGAACTTTTCACAGAGGGACGGCCATCCAAAAGTATGCACACAGTAGGTGACAAATATTTGTCAGGAGTGAACGATCTTTATAGTCCAGGCAGAGGTGGGCTGTGGAAACCATCCTGTCAGCTCCTATAAGATTCTGACCACAACGAAAACACTTATTTCTTTAAGAGTAATCATTTGTTGACAGTACCTAAGCTGTTTGCATTGTCTTACTATTGGGTGGGTAATATCATTTTCATTTTACAGATGAGGAAATCTGAGAACTCAAATTTCATTCCCAAAGGGTCATGCTCACTTTGTGATTCATGCATTTTTTTTCTTTTAAGAATTGCCAGGAGTAGGTGCCAGCGTGGTTGAAACAAAGTGAGTGAGGATTGTGGCAGGAGATTGGATCAGAAATGTTAGCATGGACCAGATTGAGCGGGGCCATGTGGGCCATGGTGAGAGATGACAGTGGACCAAGTGAGGTGGAAGAAGATAAGGCAAGAAGCAGGCAGATTTGAAGTCTCATCTACCTGCAGGATTTTCAGATTAATCATCCACTTATTTGTTCATTCCTTAAATCATTGGCCTGTTTAAACAAGACAGAAATAGTGTGGGGTCTGAAGTCAGAGTGCCTGGGTTCAAACTCGGGCTCCATCATGGCACTGGAAAAATAACTCAAACCCTCTGAGCCTTGGTTTACTTCATCCATAAAAATGATCACCTGACCCAGCTCTACAGAGGTGGAGTACCTCTATCTTTGCATGAACTGTAACTTCTCAGGAATCCTTTCCCTCTCCTCTAAGGATGATCTTTGGCTAAAGTCTGCAGGAAATCCTCTCTCCCAGGACTCAGATTCCATCCCCTCTTCCCCCAGGTTCCCAAGACAAATATTTCCAAACCGTCCTCCATGCCTTCCTCTACCCTAGTCAGCTTCAGCCCCACCTCCAGGCCTTTGCTTTGGCCACCCTTTACCCCACTCTCCTGGATGCCCTTTCTGGCATTCCATATCCCACGATTCCTCACAAAATCACTATTTACCAACATTTCAGACTACGTACTCTCCAGTTTTTTGCTCAGTAACTGAAGCAAACAAGCTGTGCTGGACCCGTGGTGCCCTCTCTGGGGGACAGGAGCAGCTGCAAGTCTACAGACTTTACTGGCTCCTCTGGGATCCAGAAATTGGGCTCCTCAGGAATCTGTCAGACTGTCTCCCCCCAGGGGCTCTGTTCCTAGGTTCCTAGTATTTGTAGTTCCAAGTGTTATCCTCTTTCTCCAGGTGGCTCAATTTCCAGACATTTTTTTTTGTAGACTATTTTGCAAAATAGTGAGGATTCCCCCCAGGAGTGTTTAAACTCCCCAAGGCAAGAGGTAAGGCTCCTTGGCACTTCCTCCATCTTCCCCAGCAGGAATGAGTGTATAGAAGGGACACCAAGAACGATTCTTTGTTGTGCATTGGTGAGCCACAACTCTGAAACATCCTCATAATCAGCATGGTCTCCACGTCTATAACACCACTTTAATATGCATGCACAGAACACATAGCTATGGTGCACACGATTTTAACTTCATGCACACGCTACACACACTCAGTACATCCTTAGTTCTTGCACAGACCCACAGGTATGCATATCATGCATACACAGATATCTGTCTCATAACGCACACCACAGCCAAACTCCCACATTTTTGGAAACATGTCTCTTGTACCCAGTGATAGCAACCAGAACCCCTCATTTTGGCTCAGTCCTCCTGAGATGACCAAATATTCATCGACTTTATCTTCAGCTTAACTGATCAATTGACCCACTTTACATAAGGGGAATCGACCCAGAGAAGAGAGTACCCTGATAGTCCGGGGGGTCACAAATCTCCCATGTGGACCCTCGCACACAGAGGGACACCTCCAACCACAAAGCAGGAGTCCTAAACTCTGCTCCTGACCTAGTGCTTCAGAAACATCTAACTCACTATCTTCCTGTGCCTGGTTTCCTTTGTAAAATGGGGATGATAAAACTGGCTCTTGTGGTTTAATTGTAGATGAAAAGAATTTATGCTATGGAAAGTCTTAAAATACTACAAGGCACACAGGCAAGTACTGTCTTGGAATTAGCATTACCACAATTATGATTTTTATGATTTGTCTCATCACAAGGGGCCCAGTTTTCAGTAAGTGCTAATTAGTGCTAAATAAATGAGCAAATGCTAAGAGCATTAGTGTCTGGGTTTGCTCCCTTGGCTGAGGAAACACTACCACGCTGACTCTTCTCTACTTCCTATGATGTCCAGCACTATTGTTAGTTTACAGTAGGCGTTGACAAGTGTAGAATAAACGTTCAAGTGAAAGGATCACCCATTCTGAGTCTGTTCTCTCGCTCAGATGGCCTCTCCTTTTACCCGTCCTCCTCCACCCTGATGCCCAGACTTAGCTGTAGTATCCAGTAGACGCTAATTAGTGTTGAACGAACAAATGCTAAAGGAACCTGTGTCTGGGTTGGTCTCAGGGGCTGCTCTGCGCAAATGCTGACTTTAGCTTCTCTCAGCCCCCACTCCAGCTCTGAGCACCTCACAGGCACTTCTTCGGTCCGCCCCCTTCCCCCCTCCCAGAGCTATTTGTCTCCTCTAATTGCAGCGTTGGAACTGGGCTGTTAGGAGTGGGTGGGTGCAGGTGCTCTCGCAGCGGGGTGCCAACTTCAGCCACGCCTCTGCCGCCATTCAACGGTGGATTGACAGGCCAGCCAAGAAGCTCCTGTGGGTGGGAACCTAGGGAGCTTCAGGAGGCGGGGAGGCAGATAATAAGCAAGCCAATCAGGAAACCGTAAAGGAGCTCTGCAGAGGGACGTGCTGGGTGGCCCCAGGGCATTGTGGGTGGGGAGGGGGTGCAGACATTGGGGATAAGGCAGCCGAGAAGGGCTTTTGGAGCTGGATACTCGCCTGCCAAGTTGTGGCCACATTAAAAAATAGTTTTCCACAACAGGCCATTGCGAACTTAGTTCATGCTGTGCCCTTTGCCCTAGAAGATGCTATTGCCCCACTCCTGGGGTAAAGGTTGATTTATTGAGATCTAGAAGGTCAGGGAGTCAGAGTGGAAGAGAGGGGTGTCAGAGCTGCATATCTTCAGGGTCTTTGCAGGCAGGCACGTGTAGACATGGCCGTTTCTCCTCCACCATCACCTTCTCCCCCTCCAGCTCCTCACACATTGCTGATGGTTTCCCCCAGAAGGTTATGTTCTTCTCATCCTGACCTTCCACGGCAGTAAATGTGGGCCTGGGACGTTGGGAAGGACGGAAGGGAGAAGCTCAGAAAAGGCAAGAATACATTCAGCAAACTGTGCCCACACTATTTTCTTTAGCTGTGAGATACTGGGTAATTTCTGTATCTTAGCTGTGCCTGCTTCCCTCATCTGGAAAATGGCAATAATACCTACCTCACTGGGCTGAGTGAGGGTGAATGAGTTCATTCAGGTAACGTGCCAAGTGATGGCTGGTACACAGCGAGTGCTGGTAATTGTTACTTGTTGACAGGAGCTACCTTCTCCTACCTCCAGAACTCTTTACATCTCTCCCTACTGCCCACTGGAAAAAAAATCCAAGTGCCTTGCCCTGACATTCAAGGCCTTGTTGAGCCCAAATTTCTACCGCAAGCCAATCCCTCTCTTTCTCTTCCACTAAACCCAGTCTCGGTCCCATGTCCAGAAGGCTCTTTGCCTGGATTATTTCTCCCATTAAGAAAGCCCTCCATTCACCTCCACCCTGATTCTTTCAATCAGTCCCTTCTTCATTCGTTCCCTCATCCACTCGACACCCCTAACTCATCCTCAAGATCTACCCTAAACTCCATAGCTGGAGACCACTCCCCAGGTGGCAGGCCTTCGAGAACTGGAAGTAGGCCACTCAATCTCATTGCTTGATGTATGTGGAAGCAAGGAAGGGATGAGCGCTTCAGCCCTCTCCAACACACGGGTTGCCCTGGCCACTGGGGGACCCTTCGGGCAGCTGACCACCTATGTCCAGGATGGAATGCCGTTCCCAACCTCTCCTGCCCAGGGAAACTGGGCAAGCCTCCTGCATCCAGGTTGGGGCGGCAGTCAGTCCCCTCTCCATGCGCCAGCCGTTCCTCACATGCCTTCAAGGCCTTGCTGACCTGGAACCCCTGGGGGATCCATGGGGTCTGGGTTGTGTGTCTGCATCTGCTGCCAAAAAGGGTTTCGAGTGCCCTGGGGCAGTGAGACAGATGCAAGTGAGACATGGACCCATCCACTGAGGCATGAATGACTGAGGGACTGAGTGGGCAAACCAAAGCCCGGGTGAGAGAGAGCAGAGCAGCTGGGCGCACAAGGGACTGTGAACAGGAGAACAGCTGAGTGAGCGGGTGGGTGACTGAAGGGTACGTAGTCTCCTTCTCCCCCCAGTATCTTTCTCAGCGCCTTTAATCTCTCCCCTCTTCCTGCAGTTGGAGCATTTTTGGCTCAGCAAGGCAGGCCCCTTAGATCCAGTAGTGGAAGCTCTGGTTGGAGCTGACTCCCCTGCCTTGCTGCTGACATCAATATCATGACTCCCTCCTAGGCCCACTGGCCCCTCACTCACGAGAACTTGGGGAGTGGGGCTGTGCAGAGGCGCTGACGGCTGCGCATGGGATTGGGTCCACAAGGGGGCATGCACAACCCCCACGTACTCCACTCTGACCATGAGCCTTTCCCTGCAAGGAGAAGAGCGGGTTACAGTCAGCACTAGAGGTCTCAGTAGGTGGCGAAAGAAGGGCTGCAGGGACATGGGGTCCACGGCAGAGTAAGGAAACCACTGTGCTGGCAGGGGCTGGCCCTGGGGCACTCACAGCGGCACTGCTGGATGTTGTAGCAATACCGGATATCCTGTTGGTCCCCGGGACATCGCTGTCCATCATACTTGCGGCCCTTGCAGCTCCTGGAGCGGGACTGTTGGCCCTGGATTTCCTCACAGTTGATGCGATTCATGCCCCGGCGGGTACAGCTGCTCCACTGCCCCCAAAGCCCCCACTGTCCATCCACTGTAGAGACAAGGGCGACAGGGACTCACACCAAAGCGGGGAGCCAGTGAGGGGGCTCAGAGGAATGAATGAGGGCTGGGGGAGGAGGTGGGAGTGATCAGATGTGAGAGTGGGGGATCAGAGGCAGAAGCAAGGCATCAGGACCGGGAATGGACAAACCAGAGGCAGGAACAAGGCACTGACAACAGAATGGGGCAGCAGAGGGCGGGGGGCTCCAGGCACGGAGCTGGTGCTGACCAGGACAGTGCACGGCTGTGTTGCAGATGTGAGTCCGGGTGTTGTCACCGGCACAAAAGGGGCCCCCATGCTGGGGCGCAGGGCGATCACATGTTCGTCGTTCCATGGTCCGGCCCAAGCCACATGTCACAGAGCAGGGGCTCACAGGGCCCCATGGCCCCCAACCCCCGGCCACTGTTGGGGAAGCGAAAGGAATTAGGAGAAAGGTCACCGTGACCCCCCCCTCAGCCCCTAGACCGTCAAGGCAGACCGCCCCCAAAAGAAGAGCCCCACAGTCACAGGACAGAGAATTTGCGCCCAGATCAAGAGCTGCGTGTCAGAGGCCTCATTTCTGTGTACCTGGGCAGGGCGGCAGGCCGGTGCAGCCTCGCTGCTCATAGGCTGATCCTGGGCAGGGCTTCCCAGGAGGCTGCTTGGATGGCTCCGGCGCAGAACAGGTGCGGCGCCGTGTCTCCGCAGGTGCCTGGGGTCCACCTTGGCAGGAGCCCGAGCAGGGGCCCCAGGGGCCCCAAGCAGCCCAGGCCCCATGTACTGTGGTGGGGTGGGGGTATGCCAAGTGTGGTCACGTGTGTCCAAGTCCTCCCATCCTGCCAGTTCCCTGCTGTAAACCCGCGGCACCACCCTGGGCACCCACATCAGAGCGCTATGGCTGCCCTCACTCACTCGGGCAGGCCTTCTTGTTGTCACAGGCCTCTGACTCGTGTGCTTCTCCTGGGCAGCGTCCCCCACATTTGGGGGCGGGGCGATCACATGTGCGACGACGGGTTCGGGTCCCTCGGGAGCAGGTGACAGAGCAAGGTGCCCAGGGCCCCCAGTCAGACCAACCGCCCATTTCTGTGGGGGAAAAGAGGGGCACCGGATAGAGGTGTGGGAGTCACTGGGGTCCCGGTCTGCTCATTTCCTTCACATCAGCTAATCCTCCGCCACACCCGGTTCACCATCATTGCTCATCCGGACTACTGCTTCACCCCTCACACACAGTCTGTCGTCCTGACAGGGAGAGGGAGCTTTTAGAACTCCAGTCAGATTATATTCCTCCTCTGGCCACAACCCAATCACCATGGCACACGAAGCCCGGCCCCCTCTGATCTCATCTCCCACCGCCCTCCTCCAGCCACGCCAGCTTCCTCCTTGGCACCTCACAAACTTCAGGCACAACCCCACCCTCTGGGCCTCTGCCCTGACTGTTCCCGGTGCTGGGTGATGGGCAGCTCTTGCCCACTGTGCTGATCCTCCTCACCGGGACAACATGGCTGGACCTCACAGGCCTGAAGCTCCCACTCGAGGGTCCCAGGCTTCACGTTTTCAGAGCACTGCCCACCCCAGCCTGTGCAGCGCCGGTGTCGCAGCTGGGAGCCCTCGGTGCAGGTCACTGAGCAGGGGGCCCACGCAGACCACGACGACCACTGCGGAGACCTGCAGAGAGGAACACATTGTGTCCCATCCTGGTGAGAGCTGGTGAGACGGGGCATGGGACAGCAAGGGGTGGGCAGGTGTGCAGGGCTGCTGGAGAAGTGTGTGTGGGACGGATCGATGATGTACCTGTTCTTAAGGGTGTTGGAGGATTGAACGCGAAGAGATTGGCACACAGTAAGTGCTTAATAAATATCATGTACCTTTATGATGTGGAGTTGCCCTCTGAAGACCCCCAAGGACATTGCCAGACACACAAATGTGAAGACTAGGAACTCAGAATAGCTGTCAGAAACCCACTAGGCCACGGCAGTGCACAGTAGCAGGCAGAGTGCTTAATAAATAGAAGCCATCGTCCCAATGAGCTCAGAGACCTCCTCAGAAATACCCCAGACAAAGATCTACCCCCAACCTCTACATAGCATAATGCTTCAGAGTTGAACTGCTGACGCGAACAGGGGCCCCCTCCCTATGGTGAATTTGGGATACACAGCAAGCAGTTAGAAGATATATCGGGTACAGACAAGGGGCTCAGTACATGTAAACGGGCAGCATGATGAAGATGAGCTCCCCTTGGAAGTTCTCCGGTTGGCCCCCACCCTTGCGACGCATCTGGTACGCTGGAAGTGCCCAGTGGATACGAAGTGTCATCACTATTAGGGGCTTGGAGCTGCCCTCAGAATTCCCCAAATTCTCATACTCCACTCTATGTCTGTACACAGTAAGCACTCAAAAGAAATACCTGAGCTTCATGTCACCCACAGCGCTTGATAAACAGGAAGTACTCTCTGTCCTCAGCTTGGGTAGG
This sequence comes from Scalopus aquaticus, assembly GCA_004024925.1. Taxonomy (NCBI): domain Eukaryota; kingdom Metazoa; phylum Chordata; class Mammalia; order Eulipotyphla; family Talpidae; genus Scalopus; species Scalopus aquaticus. The sequence goes on from PVIJ01001570.1 coordinate 87,036, forward strand.
GGGGCATTTTGTCCTGCAGGGCACAACTGGTAATGTCTGCAGGCATTTTTGCTTGTGGCAACTGGGAGGGAGGTGGGGGAGTTGCTACTGGCATCTAATGGGAGGTCAGGGATGCTACAACACATCCTGCAATGTACAGGCTAGCCCCCCAACAAAGAATTTTCTGGCTCCAAATGTCAATAAATTTGAGACGGAGGGGCCTCCCTCATGGCGCAGGGGTTAAGTCACAGCACTATCAAGCTATTGTCAGCCACTGCAGCATGAGTTCAAACCCTAGCCAGGGAGATTCCCACATGGCGCAGCAGACCTCTCCTGCCCCGCCCGCTGCTCCCCTCAGCGGTGTGTTTCAGTCAGTCCTCCTATTCTGCTCCCCACTCTGTCTCTGGTGAATCCTCTCACCACCCTGAACCTCTGGCCCAGACCCCTGTTCCTGTATGCATAAATAAAATAAATTTTAAAAAATTGAGGCTGAGAGACCCTGAGCTATAGTCATTATCAGGGCCTCAGAGCCACCCTGGAAGTCACAGAGAAGGAACGAGCCCAGTTCTGGATTGCTTTATAGACAGTCCCTTTTGCCTCCCCCTGAGCCCAGGCTCCCCCTGACCTGCATGCCTGGCAGAGCTTGCTGCCGGGCTCCTGGAAGGCATAGGCAGTGTTGAGACAGCAGTCCTCAACACTGACACCTTCCCCCAGGAGGCCCCTGCACTTGCCCGAGGGTTCCTCATACTGGGTGAAGCAGAGTACAGGATCCAAACCTGTAACAGGGCAAGGGGGTGTGTGGTTAGGGATGTAGTAGACCTGGGCTCCCCTTTAGTAGACCTGGGGCCCTCACTCACTCACCTGTGGCTGGTAGTGTGAGCAGCGGCAGGAGCAGCAGTGGCAGCAGAAGCAACCCCAGGATGTGCGCTGGGGCGGGCATGTTGAGCGCGGCGCCCTGCAGCCCTGCCTGGCTTTATGTGGTCTGACCTGCACCGGAATCAGTGTGAAAGAGGAACCAGGGGGCAGGAAGAACTAGGAGGCTGAAGGGCAGCAGGGGGGAGGGGATGGCACCGTGCAGTCTCCTCTGTGCAGGGCTTCTCACCTCTCGCCTCTCCCAGTCACCTTTGCTACTGAGCCTCCTCCTCCCCTCTCCCCGCCCTTTCCTGCTCACTCTGGGTCCTGTTTTGTTTGTCACTATATCCCCAGCACCCTGTGCTCTGCTCAGCAACTCTTCAGCACTCAGTCGACGCTCCTTGGGCAAATCTTACTGAGGGAAAATGGAGCAGAGGCGTTTCGAGCAAGACGAATGTCCTGGCTGACCTCACTTCCAACCTCTCTGAGCCTTAGTTTCTCCACCTGCAAAATGCATCATCTCTACCACAGGGACAGGGTGAACCTCGTGGGGGTTTTGAACAAGGGTGAAGTGAGTGTGGCGTACTCAGGGAGGCCCTCCTCGTGAGGTGGGGCAGGCATCGAGGTAATTGCTTCACTTTCTGACTTAACTGCTGTCCTCTTTCCTGAAAGGGAGGTTTCCTGTGGTCAGCATATGGAGGGAAAGGCAGCATAGGGAAGTGAGAAGGGGAAGTGACAAGAGTGTGGGGAAGACTGTGTGAATTGGGGTTACCCACTGTCCTGCTCCAGCTGGAGATACCTTCAGGGCCCCACCAGGGTGGCTTGGGCAGGAACCCACGTGGTGATGTTTCAGCAGAGTGATCTGGGCAGATGACACCTCCCTCCTTGAGCCTACATCACAGTGCTTGTTGGGAAGACTGAGAGGCAAACTTAAAAAAAAAAGTTTCTAGTGCAATGCCTGGCATGGAGTAGATGCTGTCTGTTAAATACATTTATTCAACATTTACTGAGCACCTATAGGTGCCAGAATCTCTTCTTGGCATTGGGTGGAACAGAGAACAAGACAATCCCAAATCCTGGCACTTAAGGGGCTTATGATGTAAAATAGGAGACAGACAAGTGGCATTGCCTGACAGAGGCCTTCCCCAGCGAGCCCTCTTGGAGGGGTCCCATCACCCAGTGGCCGCAAACTTCAGTGTGTATCAGAATCATCTGGGACATTTGTTCTATCAAGGGTGGGTGGGCCCTACCTATTTCTGATTCTGTGTCTTGGGTGGGGCTCAAGAACATGCACTTCTAACAAGCTCCCAGGAGACAACACAGAGGCTGCTGGCCAGGGATCACGCTTTAAGAAACTATCCTTCTAGTCCCTGATCTCTCTTTACTTTTCTTTGTGGGTCTCACCTGGAAAAATGATTCTATGTAATCCTTATTTTACTCTTAATTCAGCCCATTTTCCATGCAGGTAAAACTGAGCTCCGCAGACCTATTTCCTTTTTCTTTTAATAAGCCCTAGTGAGTACAATTTCAGAGCCTGCTTTAAAAGCAGAAATCGTTGTAATTGACAAGAAGGAGGCTAAAAAAGATAGGGAGGCAAGTCCCCTAAATTCATAGAGGGAGAAAAAGATATGCTGCAAATTAAAACAAGACCAAAGAATCTGATTTGGTCAGGTGTTAAAACAACTTTCCCAAGAACACTGGTCTTGTTTTATTGATGATAAGGTGTGTTGACACTGGTATCCATTTCAGATGTATTCTGTTTCCCCATAATAGAAGCCTGTTTTTGAGAGTGTGAGCTTTGAACAAAGGGGTCTTGTTGATTCTAAGACTTCAAACACCAGCGCTATGTTATCTCGTGAAAAAGAACTTCCCAAGAAAGCTGTAATTCTAGTTGGCTGCTTTATCTAATCACCTGTTGCCCTGGAAATAATTTTATCGTTGGTATTTTCTTTGTTCCTAAATTGTATAAATTTGTTCCTAAATTGTGCGTTCCTCTTCTCCCACTGTTTGGGCACTAAAATGACTCTGCAGATTTTTTATTTAAACAAAGACCAGGAGAGTCTTGCCTCATTTGATGACGATACTGCCACCTGATATGATGTATTTGTCTGTTGATCGTTGCCTTCCCTAAAATACCAGTTCCATGAGGGCAGGGACTTTTGTCTGGTTTGTTAACTGTTGTGTTGGCAGGGTGTAGCTGGTCACCAGCAAACAGTAAGTGCTCAGTAAACGTGTGCTGAATGAATAAAATAAACAAAACTTTAGAGATCCTGGTAAGGGCCAAAAGGAACAGTCTGGGTTGGAGATAAAAACATGGGCATCAATAACTGTTGCGAGGACAGGCAGACCCAATGTCTTAAAGAGGGAAGGAGCCGAAGGCAAAGTTCAGGGGAACTCCAGCATTTCAAGTTTTGGAGAACTGGGAAAATCCAACCCAGGGACCAAGGAGGAAGGGCCTGTGGGGAGGCAGAGAACAAAAGGAAGAGGGCCTTCTCCTAGGCCTGGCACCAATTTGATCTGTGGGCTCTTATTTGGTCTCAATATCTTGTTTCTTTGACATAGTTACACAGATAGGTCTGGATTTACAGCATCTGATAGTATCTCTTACCAAGAGGCTCACATACCTACTTGTGACAGTCTCTCAGACATGTCTCCGTCACTCGGAGTATTTTCTCTGCCATTGACTCCTGGTCTTACCAGTCTCCTACTAAGTTTCACACATGCAATCATGTCTTAGAGCTTGCCTCATTTGGCAAATATCACCAGTGTTTACTCTCACCAGCATTTTACATACATACAATCACACCCTTTGATGTTTCAATTACTCAGGCCACTATTTTCTCACATACTCCAATAGTCCCTGAGTTAAAGCCACCAACTAATCTCTCCTGAAGTTTACCACACACACAAAATCACCACCTCTCCTACCTCTTCTCACTCCGGCCCCCATTTCATACACCCACAGTAGCCCTGGCTACAGCTAAGAGCTTCACACTCACACACAACCACACAAGTAACTCAGACACTGCCTTAGACACCTAGTCTCACAGTTCTTCTCAAGCGGCTTCCAACACAGCTGGTCCTTGATGTGCACACTTTAATAAAGTCTCCTGCAAAGAGCTTTACACATACCCACACGATACACTGCTCAGGCACATGCGCGGTCACCCAGGCACAGTCACCGTCATTTTCTCTGTCATCTCCTGACATTCACAGTCACTAATTCACAACTGCTACTAGGTGCTTAATAAATTCCACACACAGTGTTTCTCGGCCCATCTCTCATCCACAACATCATTTTCTTCACATACTTTATCAAAAATGATTACAGCCTCATTGGTTTCTTGCACACACTGACACGTGGTCTCTCGGTCTCTCACAAACCTAAGTCTCTGATGTGCAGTCTCCAGTGAAAGGTTTTGCAGACCCACACACTCACGCGGTGCCCAGAGGTCCATTTTCTCTCACACAGCTGACTTCGTTATTGGTACTTATAGTCTCTCACTCACAGTTACCTGACCTCTAAAACTGTTTCAGTCACTAACTCTCACCATTGTTTCTCTCACACTTTCATAATCCCTGAACCTGTGGGCTAGACTGCAGTAGTAACTGTAAATCGATTTGCCACTAGTCTCAGGTACACACACACAATTACAGTCTCGCCTATCCTTCCGGTCAGTCATTTCTTTCTAATCATTACCAGTCTCCCATGAACACTTTTCATACAGACAATCACACGTTCTTGTGTCTTGTCTCAGTCACCCACTTGGCCTCACAGCCACCTGCTCTTAGACAATCAACTTCTCACACATACACGCCCATCACTTTAGTTGATACAACAGCCTGGCATGAAGTTTCATGATTCAAACAGAGTCACCTGTTTACATACAGGATGTTTTTCACCTCCACAAGGTCCTTGACAATCTCTACCACACTTTCATGCCCAGGGGGGCTCTCACACATTATTTTTGTTCAATCAGTTACTTTGCTCGTTCTCAGCCCGTCAGAGACTGGTTTGCTGTCCCTAATGCCTTCTCATAAACAATTTCAAACACGAGCCACCATTTTCTTACACAGCTCCGTCATCACTCATTCAGCCCTACGGTGATTTTCTGACACAGACACAATGTCAAGTTTGTCAGCTTCCACTTTCTCACAGTCAGTATCATACACCTTCACACAATCACAGCTTTCCACAGTTTCTCTCTTTTACACACCTGGCTACCAGTGTGCAGTCTTTGCTACTGTTTCTTAGACCTGCCATCATGTTCTCTCTCTCTCACCATCAGTCTCACACCCTCACCCCCTTTCACACAGTCTTGCCTATTACACTCAGTCCCAACAGCTTCAGGGAAAAAATGCTAGCAGTCTCTAGTATCACCTTTAAAAATATATATTTACAGGAACAATTCCCCATTCTCTGGGACTCTTAGAAAAAAAGATCCATATTTTGGGGAAGTGAAACAAACAGTGGAGACAGGTGTAGCACCGTCCCCCAAATCACCAACCCCCAGGTCCCCAGGCCCAGGTCGGGCCGGTGCTGACAGGAGGTGAGCCCAGGAGTCCTGTGAACCCACCCACGCCAGCCTGGAATCCAGACAGGACAGGCTTTAATGTCCCCCTTTCCTCCCTCCCAACTCCAGGGACACTTAAAGGGTCCTTTGTACCCGCCCGCAGGAAATTGGGGGGCTGGGAGGGAGCTGAAAATACACATTTGGTATCAAAAATAAACACTTGGGGGTGGCAGGAAGATCCCCCCAATCCCTTCCTTCCCACCCACCCCATCTCAGATATAGGAAGATATGCCCTCTCCCTTGTTGAAAAGTCCCGTTTAAAAATAGATTATACTATCAAAATGGCAGGGAGTTGGGGACAGGGAGACCTGGAGTACTGGCTGGAGAGGCCCCCCAGACGGGGACCACTCCCCCAAAAAACCCTCCATTGGGAGGGAACAGGCAGGACCCCAGGAGTTTGGCAGACACAGGAATGGCTTCTCAAGGGGAGAAAAACAAAAGGGGCATTCCTCCCTGGCCAAGAGGTGGCTGAGAAAAGGACAAGCTGTCTGAGAAAGGCTGGGAGGTGGAAGCGCCTATTCCTAGGGTGTGAGTCAGCCTTGGCCAAGACTCCCAAACCGTTAAACAGCACAAATTCTTCCTGGACCCTTGGGTACGGCCAGGAATAATAAACTACAACAAGCTAGCTCTTCTACTCACACCCGAAAATGGAGCGAGGGCTCCCTCTGCCCCCCCAAGGGCAGGCTGAGAAATAAATAAAGGTCCTTCTCAAGCCTGACCCCGATTGTCTCATCTTGGGGGAAATGTGTAGAGATGGGGGAGATGCCCTCACCACCTCCCTGAAAGGGCTGGGCCAGGTTCCTCCCAGTGGCCTTCAAAAAATAAATAAATAAACCATCCCCACCACTGGAGTAGGGACGTGTAAGGGCGGCCACCAGGGGACTGGCAAATAAGAGAGAAGCTGTGTTTTTCTGTGGAAGGGTTATTGAGAGAACCTTTTTCCTAAGAATCCCCACTCCACCACGACCACAGAATGAGTCTGTTGGATGAACTATGTTTCTCCTTGAGACGGCTGGCTGGAGAGAAGTTCAAGGCATGGACGGAGTAACCCAGGAAGGGGGCGGGGGTGGTGGTGGTGGTGGTAGTCATGGCTTCTGGGGCCCTGGGGAGAGCACCACGGGGGTGGAGAGGCCATCCACGCTGATGGAAGGGATGTGCACCTGGGCGCTGCCACTGGATGGAAACTGGGGACAGAAACAGGGAGAGGTCATGGATGGGGGCCAGTCAGGGTATGGTACCCTCTCCAGGATGGGGGGAGGGGATCCTACCTGAAAGGAGAGCTTGGCCGGGCTACGGGGTGCAATGGGACTCAGGGTGCTCCAGAAGTGAATGCTGGAGGGCAGCGAGCTGGGTGTCAGCAGCACCGGGGTCTGTAGGGAAAAGGTGGTTGAATCTCAGGTGAGCAGAGGGAGGGATGGTGAGGGAAGAGAGAAGGCACCTGGCTCTGGCTCCAGCTCCAGCAGCCTTCCCATTCGGACTCTTTTGAGGTCGCTCCCCCGAAGGGCACAGAACTACTACGCCGAGCCGGTGACATCTCTCCAACTTTACACAGACCAC